>VCRD01000420.1:2299-42899 GCA_006783055.1 Trinorchestia longiramus | reverse complement strand
GTATAACTTGTCTACATTAACATCTGAGGGTATAACTTGTCTACATTAACATCTGAGGGTATAACTTGTCTACATTAACATCTGAGGGTATAACTTGTCTACATTAACATCTGAGGGTATAACTTGTCTACATTAACATCTGAGGGTATAACTTGTCTACATCAACATCTGAGAGTATAACTTGTCTACATCAACATCTGAGGGTATAACTTGTCTGCATCAACATCTTAGGGTATAACTTGTCTGCATCAACATCTGAGGGTATAACTTGTCTACATCAACATCTGAGAGTATAACTTGTCTACATCAACATCTGAGAGTATAACTTGTCTACATCAACATCTGAGAGTGTAAGTTGTATTCAGTTATGGCGGGATGACGGCCACCAAAAGACCACTGGTGTCAAGATTAGAGTTAGCGAGTTTCCTTCGTTTATAACTGAATTGTCACTTGTCTCGTGCCGTGAGCGTGTCTCAGAGAGATGTTATATGTGATTCATTGAGGAAAAACGTTCCCACGCATCATTAAGGAAATGTATTGGTATGAAACTGGCAAGTTTTTCTATCATTTGCCGGCGTTCATTGAAAATGATGAATTTAATTTACTTATTTATATTTTTCAGGAAAGAAAAAGAGACCTTCAAAAGGTAGTGTTGACTTTGTGGAGCTTGTCGTGTTATATACTTAGTCGTTTATTTCACGCTTCAACTAACACAAATTCAACCCTCATTGTTTGTCATGAGTCTGCTTAACCTGTGTTGTTTGAAGTGAGTTTCAGTGTGTGTACCTTTGTCATAACTCAGTATACCAAAACATCTACTCGTACTAGAGGGTCCATTTTTTATGGAGGATGCCAACATGCGTTAATTTCCCTGTCCTTAGCTGGAAGATGTATGTGCTCTCATTCCTTGACCAAAACGTGCATAATTTTGAGTGTCAGTCGTTGCTTCAATCGTTGGGTGAGAGTGAAACTTCCTTGTAATTACCTAACTTAAGTATGCTAGCTGGTTGCATGTGGCTTGTGCAGCGTTCAGTCACGGTTCTACAATCCCGTTCAATTATTGTTACTGGAAACTTGCATTATTTTAACTCTTTGTCTACTCGAGGTACCCTCGCTACCATCGGATTGAAAGCGAAGTTAACTTTGCTTGCTGTGAATATGGCGGTTGGTAGTGGTGCTGAGAGTACACCTCAGTAGACAAAGGGTTAAACGGATCTCAGGTGTGTTTTGCAGTCAATCTTAATTTAAAAGTGTAGCTTGAAGTCTGTGTGATCTTAACCATTGTTGATGAAATTTTTTGTCGTGAAAAAACTGTGATGCCTTGCATAAAAGAGAATGATACTTGGATCTTGCTTGTCTATGCTCGTATTGTGAGCATTGTGATACTCAAGAGTATGTACTAATTTCAGTTGCTTTGAAGCCTCAAATAGTTCTAACAACTCCTAGGTTGCGACATTAGTCAGGGAATTCGAGTGACGTAGAGCGCAGTGTTCCCATTTTCTTGGAAGATACCGGGGAAATATTGTAGAATTTTCCATCAGAGAGTCTTACGGACTAGGCCCTCTCTGAAGGGTAAATCTAGTCATTCCCTGAGTGTAAACAAAAGAAGCTAGTCAAAAGGTTACTGCCTAAGTTTGATTTCCGAGCCATTTTATTTAACTTTCTTGTGTCTTTTTTTTTTGGTAGAAAGGTACACTGATGACAGTCTATTTTAAGTAGCGTATTTTTCGGTAGAGCCTGATTCTTGCCTTCTTTGTAAAGGTGCCCTGTTCCCTCCTACTCCATTGTTGTCTTCTGCTCCCTCTCAGTTTGTTGTCTTCTGTTCCCTCTCAGTTTGTTGTCTTTTCCTCCCTCTCAGTTTGTTGTCTTGTCACCGCCAGTTGGTTGTAACAAATATTCTAGTGGTCACCACTGATACCCTCTGCAGTAAAAGCTACCTTAACTCAGATGCAATATTATGTTTAGAAAATTTCTCATTCTTGTGGAGATGTGTTATGTTAACCCTCATAGCATCCACATTTAGTTCATGTGTAAGCTTATTATATGCATCTTCCTTTTCTGAGAAACTTCAAATTTTTATTCTCTTTGTCTAAAAAAGTGTTTTTTTACTTGTATCTTCCTGTCCCATTACAGAAACTACTTTACTATCCTGTTTCTGGAGTTATTTTTACCATTCCACCTTCTTAAAATACTTTCCTATCCTTCTTCTGATAGCACATATGTTTCTGTTGCATTTGTGGAAGTATTCTCCTAGCCCATTTTTGAAAGTATATTCCTATCCTATTTGTGAAAGTATTTTCCTATCCCATTTCTGAAGGTATTTTCCTATCTCATTTCTGAAGGTATTTTCCTATCCCATTCCTGAAATTATTTTCCTATCCCATTCCTGAAAGTATTTTCCAATTCCATTCCTGAAAGTATTTTCCAATCCCAATCCTGAAAGTATTTTCCAAACCCATTCCTGAAAGTATTTTCCAAACCCATTTCTAAAAATATTATGATTAGTGCATCACTAAAAGGGAATTGGATGACAGCATTTGGCAGTGAGGATTGCGGTCCTGTGGAGGGGCATGTTGCACCACCAAGAGGCGCTGCAGTTCACGCTATGATGGGCAGGAACAAGGGAATCCAGGGGCATCAGAACAGCTGTTACCTCGACGCCACCCTCTTCTCCATGTTCGCCTTCACCAGGTACTGGGGATTACTTGTGTTCCGTTCTGCTGTTAACCAGGGCTCGACTGATGTATTCCACTGAATTGAAATGTGACAACCGTGTTTTTATTAATACTTGTATTAGTGCATCATAGAACCACTTTTTTGTCGTTTGTCGTTCAAATACATTCATTGTTAAGCACGATATCGGTTATTGTGGCCGTGCCTTGTACGAAAGGATTAAAAATCCATTCAGAAGCTCCATTTACTAATATCGTAAAGTGGAGCACCACCTTTTGCTTTAGGGAAGAAATTATAGAGTACTGAACCTTCATGAACAATGAAGGCGTCTAAAAATGTCTATTAACGATCGTAACACATAACCGTAACGTCTATTACCGAGTGGGCAATAACGCTATCTCTTTTGAGCATCTCTGAAAAGTGTCTGAATTAAGATACTTCAGAGACTTCCTAGATGGATTGTGGTGATAGGCATGTCTGTATCCTTGATATGAAGCTCTGATAAGGGATATTCAAAGTGTTCATAACGCCATCTCTGCTAAGCGTCTCTGAAAAGTCTGTAGAATGAGAACATTCAGACGCTTCCTAGCAAGCTTATGTTATGAAGGTTCTGTATCTTTGTTCCGAAGTGTTCTAATGTCCATGTAATTGTTTTAGGTCTTGAGTCTGTCTAGAGCAGTAGTTCCCAACCTTTACCAGGTCTGGTGACCTATAACAACCCATTTTTGGAACAAATAATCGATCCATGCTCCCATTCCTTCAAATAACTCTGTGTTCCTTTGTACTTCAAAAACTCGTTTATAATGGAGCGCTATTCCGTAAACACTAACAAATGTATGTATCAGGTGAATTCATAATTAATTAAAAATGGGGTTGCGAACCAGAGGTTGGGAAACACTGGTCTAGAGTATTGCAATTCGAACATATCATGGACTTGCTTGTCATCGTGGTTTGCGAGCTCCCTTGAAAAGTACGTGAAGGCGCTGTCTATTTTTGCAGCGTGTTCGACAGCCTGCTGTTCAGACCGGCGACTTCCCGCGACATCGGAGAGTACAACGAGGTGCAGGACGTGCTCAGGGAGGAAATTGTCAACCCTCTGAGATCACGCATGTTCGTCAGAGCAGACCGAATCATGAAGCTGCGTACGCTCTTAGATCACCTCTCTTCAGTCAGAGGACTTACTACTGAGGAGAAAGGTAGATACTGAGGAGAATGGTAAATACTGAGGAGAAAGATAGATACTGAGGAGAAAGGTAGATACTGAGGAGAAAGGCAGATACTGAGGAGAAAGGTAGATACTGAGGAGAAAGGCAGATACTGAGGAGAAAGGCAGATACTGAGGAGAAAGGTAGATACTGAGGAGAAAGGTAGATACTGAGGAGAAAGGTAGATACTGAGGAGAATGGTAGATATTCCCGTCAATAGAACTTCTCTCTGAAATGTCATCCATAAGCTTGGGTGTTTGTATACTTCAATTTTCATGCGTGCTACGACTTCCTTATGTTTAGGTTAGATTATTTGGCGAATGATTCTGAAAAGACTTCCACCATAATGGAAATACCAATACACTTAGTAGAACGAGTGATTGTCCAGGGTAGTCGTGCAAGACCTAGTCCCAACTCTTCCTAACCCTTTCTTACAAAAATCTAAGTTTTGTAAAACTTTTTTAGCACAGAAGTTGCGGACGTGTTGCACGTCTGCAACGGTTAGTAACACGAGTAGCGCACGACTGTAAAAGCACGCGTTGGACGAAAATTTCTATTGATTGCTCATATTTTATTGCAGACCCTGAAGAATTTCTGCACTCGCTGCTCGCGCAGATCTTGAAGGAAGAGCCATACCTGCATCTGTCATCAGGACAACAGGCCTACCACTACCAGCTCTTCCTTGAGAAGGATGACAACATGACCATGCCGTCTGTGCAGCAGCTCTTCGACCAAAGCTTCCTCACCTCTGACATCAAACTGAAGCAGGTGCGAGCTGTGCGCACTGAATTATTATGATTGTTATATACCTAGTTTAACCACCGCAGTGTGCGCACTGAATTATTATGATTGTTATATACCTAGTTTAACCACCGCAGTGTGCGCACTGAATTATTATGATTATTATATACCTAGTTTAACCACCGCCGTGTGCGCACTGAATTATTATGATTGTTATATACCTAGTTTAACCACCGCAGCGTGCGCACTGAATTATTATGATTATTATATACCTAGTTTAACCACCGGAGTGTGCGCACTGCAAGCTTCAGTCATGGTAGTGCTATGGTTGCCATGTCAAGTTTGCTTACTGCTGTTGTTGCCATGTCGAGTTTGTGTAGTGTTGTAGTTGCCATTTTGAGTTTATGTGCTGTAGGGACATGGATATCATGATGGCTCAGAAGGAGGAAAAAGTTTGCAGAAGAAACAACAAGCATTAGCACAGTTTCCATGAAAGTTCGATTCACGGAATGTCGACGTAGAAGTTTAAAGATTATTTGACAATTTTCGTCCACGAAAGCTAGTATATTAAAGCGAAAGAATTAGCAATACTTACATAAAACTGAAATGTATCATGCAGACTCAAGCTCTACTTATTGGTATCTATCTTAAAGACTATTGTGCTGTAGAGAGAAGTTTGTAGTTATCTGTGATCGACGGAGCAAGCGTCTACCATTAACTTCATTACAGTTCAGTGGTTGTCTCCACAGTTCAGTCATTAACTTCATCCGAGTTTAGTGAGTATCTTGATCACAGATCAGTAAACACTGTTTACTAAGGAAGCGCAGTGCATATATTTCCTGGCGTTCCCAACCGACTAAACTCTTGAAGATTTGTCTTCAGATCATTACTCGCATACGCTTCCAGGTGCCGTCCATCATGATCCTGCAGATGCCTCGCTTTGGCAAGGACTACAAGATGTATTCCCGCATTCTTCCCTCTCTCCTACTTGACATTACTGATGTCATTGAAGACTGTGAGTATTTGCAGTCACGTCAACCTCTTGTTTTGTCTTTCATTTCTAGAAATTTGATGCAGTAGCCTGTTTTAAAATGGGCAACTTTTGATGTAGTGTTCTGGTTCGAGTCTTAGTTTAGGTCTACAGCGAGCAATTTTTAATTCGTTTTGTGGACTTCAATTTTTTTCAATTTAATTTTACATCCTTGTTGTAGCTGGTAGTGATGCTTGTTTGAACAATTCCACTGTGAAAACAAGGGGTCGTCTGGATATAACACAAATATCTCGCTTAATGGTGTATGAATGCATACAAAACGGTGCACTGCGCTTATATCAGTGTGACACCTGAATGTTCGAATAAGACCTGTGTGATGACTTCCACCACGTGACTTTACAAATCATTGTCATTTAGTAAACTAACCTTGAACTTAATGCAAACTAATAACCGCTTAACAGTTTTAAAAAAAAACTGAAAATTGCTCCTGATGACTTTTCAAGAATGAATATTTTTTAATATTCCTTTTCTAATTTATTATTAAACATCACATATTTAGAAATGTAGTAATTCAGCTAATTTTGAATTTATGTATTTATTCTAACTTGGAGCTTATTTTATTGTTAGTTATGTCGTGTTGTTATGACGATGCTTTCCATATCGAAAAATATCATGGATTATTTATGCAGTAGTCTACGTAAATTTAATACGATGGTTAAAACGACTTTATTATAGACCCGTTAATGCAAGTGTTCCCTAACTAAGCTGGTGAGCATATTTGAATGCAGTCAGAAAACTCCGGAATATTAAATATTACACCGTAAACTTTATCTTTTAAGAGGTACTATTAAATTTTTTGTATAGTTTGAGCTTTGATCGTGTCTCGAAAAGTTGGAAGTTCGTAGAGGCCTCTAGTTTCAACGATAGTGGGAGGGATAAAGGTAAGGAATTTTTAACGGTCATGCGCTAAGTATGAACGAGCGTGACGTGATCTTATGCACAGCACCGCGGCAGTGTAACATCTGCGGACTGGTGGCGGAGTACGAGTGTGCACAGTGCTTTGGGCAGTGCAGCACCGGACTAGAGAGCATCGCCTTCTGTGACGGCTGCATCAAAACAGTGAGACTATATCCCCTCACGCACTGATGCGTGATGTTCTGTGAGACTGCATCCCCTCACCCACTGATGCGTGATGAAAAGTGTTGTACTATATCATTTTATTAATGAAATACAGGGAGTTCAATGAACGTGGCAATGTTTATCAAATAAATTTTAGCATATATAACGGCTCCTCGAAAATAAGCAGATTTCTCATGCTTTTATAGTTATAATAAAAAATTAGATATTAACTCTGCAAAGACTTGTTCTAGCAGTTTTGGTCGGCACCTTCTAGTTTCTTAAACATTTATTGTTAATGGCAAGGGCAAATTTGTATTTCATTGAAGCATTATTGTATTCAAGCGTAGACCCAAGCTTTTAACATCAATTTATAGTGTTACTGAAAAATTGGTTGTCCATTCTTAGGAATGTCATTCATTATAAAGAATTAGATTCGAAATGAACTTAATTTTTCCTAGGCAAACATGGTGGCTTGTTTATTCATGATTGAAGTTATTTCTACTGTCGAATCCATAGTTATAAAACGATTGCAGCACAGGATAGAAAATTTCTTGAAGAATCTCCATAGTACAATAACTAAAGGAACTAGACCCACTTGTTCATTATTTTTTTTCAAATTTCATTGCATAGATTCGAAATTTTGGCTGTGGTGTGAGCTGCGGCTACAAAAATTTGACGAGACCAATTTTGTGTGGCTATTTTCTTTATTTTGTGTACTTCTGGATTTTACATTTGAATTGTCCTCACTTGTGACAATTAGCAGCTCTCAGCAAGCTAATGAGTCAATTTTTGAACTGAGACTAATTTAGCTGTCATGCACGGAATAATTCTTGCTACAGCGTGTTTCGTGTTTGCATGCCAGGTGCACAACCACAAAGAAAGAGACAGACACGAGTCGGTGCGGCGGCTGCGTGTTCCTCAAGAATACAGGATGCTGGCCGACCACTGCCCGTCAGTACCCCGTATTTTCATGGAGCTTTTCGCAGTAGTCTGCATAGAAACTTCCCACTACGTCACCTTCACGCGCTGTGGGGAAGGACCTGAGGCTCCTTGGTGCTTCTTTGACTCCATGGCTGACCGGAAAGGTAAGCCAGAAACTGTCCAAATGAGACGCTTCTTGCAGAGCCACGAGGGGGCTCAGATAAAAATCTTTGCAAGCTCAGGTGCATCATTTCTTCCGTACGTGGATGCATAGCGTTCAAGTATTTAGGGTGGTTGGCTAGTCATTATTCTGAACTAGATCGTTCCCGTGGAAATTCCACGATTTAGATTTTATTTATTTGAAATTATTATAAAGATAACGGTACTAAAGATTTACGACGAATTATTGTGGCCTATATAGTACACGTGGGAATTCCACAGTTCAAAATTCGTAAAATAAAGGATTTGTGAAATAAAATGCATATTTCAATTTTACCTATCAGAACTTGAATATTTTTCATGAATTTATACAGAACTTCTATTTTGTATCTTATCTACCGGTAACATGGCCGTGTAGGAGAAGAAGGCTAAGAACGGAAGAAAATGGTTATTTTATAGTGATTCGGCTCCTTTGCACATCACAATGCTTATAATACATGTATACCCGTTCTGATTTCAGTTCAATAACTTTTCTTTAGTAATATATAGGAAGTAATGGGACGGAAACACACAGATACAGAGATAGAGATACACTGTCTATTATATATATAGATGATATGATGGAATATGTAATTGTAAATGACTGCATGTGTCTCTACCGTTCTCATTTCTCTTAGAGTTTTTGTTATGGTAGTTTCTTGTATCCTTTAAAATTACAAATGTTAGACCGTACTCTTAATAGTTTCTACTCTTGTGGATCAGATTCTCGACTCTCATTCTCATACTTCGTCATTAGTACTTTTGTATTGTTTTCGAATTGTTTGTATTTTTCCTCATATCAGTTTTAAGCTCACTTGCAGTGTTGGGCAGTAGTTTCTGAACTTAGAGGCGCTGTAACGCATAATTTTTGGAGGTACCTGTTACGGTTGCGCTTATGAAAGTTACGGATACACTCGCAGGAGAGCAGCACGGCTACAACATCCCCAGCGTGGTGGAGTGCAGGGAGCTGCAGGACTGGTTAAGTGACCAGGGCGGTCAGTCTCTCAGCGCCGTGACGGACGACAAAGCCCTGCCGCACCTCACACGTCGCCTGCTCTGCGACGCCTACATGTGCTTCTATCAAACCGGCAAAGTCGCCATGTATAGATAGACGGGTGCAGACTGCAGGTTTTTGGTTATTTAGAGATGTGTGTTTCTGTGAGACCGGCATAGCCGCCATGTAAACGTGTACACACTGCACGTCTTGGCCTCCTGCAAAGTTCGTGTACTGAATTAACTTGAGAAATGGTCTGTGCTCTGTCTACGTGTGCTACGGACTTAAGGAGCTGGTGGAACTACTAAATTTGTGATGTAAATTTGTTCTTTGTTCACGTCAGCTGACAGTCCGCTGCATGTCAATGCAGTATTAAGCAGTGTCCTGAGTAGGTGAACTGGCTGTGCCCTTATATTTTCTCCGCATTGCCTTCACAGAGTCGTTAGAAAAATATACCTCAAATTTTACTCTCCATTTTCATAAAATATTTCTCTTTCCGTATCTCATCAGGAGTGATGTGCATATGAAAATTTCAGAACACGCTTATACTTGTTAAGACTAAGTAGTTAAGATTCAAGAATATTGAGAAGTTAGTATTTATGTTTATTTTACTTTCAAATACTTGCCGTACAGAGGACTCTGCTGCGGATGCTGAGGCTGCTGTAGTAATGGGTTCATAGAGATTAACCCTTTCGGTACTGACGGCATCTCTGGTAGCCGCAGTCATTTTTCGCCTATTAAGATGCAGAGCAACACGTGTGTCTGTGCAAACGCTGGTAGGGCAGTGCAAGCTACAGTTTGATCAGGACAATGCAGTGACCGTAAAACATCACAAAGCATCTTTTTTTTAAATTTGATGTTAAATATGTTGAAAAAGGTTCTGATAATTGCATCATGGTACCGAAAGGGTTAAATGTCTACTGAACACTAAGAACCTGAAGACGTGTTTTAGACGCGCCTTGATTATCTTATTTTCAGTACCACAGAGACGTATTGGCCAGTGAAGTATAAAGTAACTATGGTGGTAGGAGATACGCTGTATGTGCCATGTAAATGGCTGTTAAATCTTCACGTAGCATATACAATGTACGGCGAGATTTTCCTACCGCGGCGTATAGATGGCCGCGTGGGGTTGCTATTTGTTAAGCAAACAATCTAACGTGCACATGAGTGAAAATAGTTGTTATCGGCGACAATTACCTTTCTCTTCAAGTTTGTTTACACTTTTGAGAGAAATTTCAGCGGAAACCCTTTTCTGATAAAATGATTTTACTAACCAATAATTGCTGGGTGTTGTAGCTGTCTAGTGTTCTGTTCATGTACAGACAAATTAAAGCCCGCCAGGGAAATAGCATGAGATTAGTGAAGTTCTAACATAAACGGGCTAAGAAATAAGTCATGAATATCTTGCGTGCAAGAATCCCTTTTAACACATTGCCTCCGATTGCCTGATTGGTGTAAAACTTCCCTTTGTACGCATAGTCACTAGAAGGATCTGAAAAAATTACAGAACCTAACCTAAGTGGTACACATACGTACCACTTCGGAGTCAACGTGTTAAGCTTTGTGCGTATATGTCTCAATGAAAACTAATGCTTCTTAATTTTACAATATTTTATGAGTTGACCTTACAGCTTCCGTACTAAAATGGATATTTTGTTATTAAGAGCGGTTTTCTAAATTTGATTTTGTATAATATCATCTGAGAATTTCCGTACTGTGTTAATGAGTTTCTCCTGTTACAGAGCAGGTGCTGACTTCCTGCAAGGCTCATCATTTACTTTAAGTCATTTCAACGCTCGTCATTTTGATTTCACTTACGTGTAGTAATCAATTATTATGTCAAGTTCAAGCATTTTGAGGTAGGATCGTTCAGCGCTTAATTCCTGCTTTTTGGAATTGTTTCAAAATGATATCCTGTAGAGCTGTGTTAAGCTTCTCTGCTTTTAGTGTTCATAAATGAACGCGGCTTATCAAGTGTTCTGAGTTCTCTGGTCAAATACAATTAGTGTATCTGCTCTATAGGGGAAATGTATTACGTATTCTCCTTATTCGTTCGAATGTAAGGAGTATTTCTCTGTGGATCGTTTTGTTAGTGAAGATATTAAGACGCTTGTGTAGCGTGCCTTGACCAAAGACTCGCTTAGCTTCTAGAAATATATAGTCCTCTTTATTATTTGTTATGTTTGTATTAACTCGTACCAAAACATTGTTGGGTGGCGGCCGGAAGGTATATCAAGTATATTTCCTTAGCTTCCGACTTGGCTATTTCGATTTAAAGTCTTGAAGTGTATGTTTACGCACCATATTTTGTGGGTTCCGAGTGAGACGTGTTGTTGCCTTACTGTTATTGTTCTCGGAACAGCAGTGTTCCACAAGTTGTTTGTATTTTATCTTGAAAGTTAAAGCGAATGTGTTCAGAAGTTGTAACTTCAGATCTTGTTTCTCATGTTGCCCAGTTTTAGGAAATGGAGTTTTTTTTTGGGAGATAGTTCAGATGTTACAGTTTCAAATCAGACAACATTTTAAGTATAACGGGCAGCATAAAGTACGTTTTTATGTCAAAATATTAGTTTCTCTTTAATCAACATGCAATTACTGCGGATGCTCCGAAGCTAAACATCTGCTCTGTTTTCACGGAAAAATGAGTTTTATATTAGTAATACCTGAACTCATATCCTAAGCTCATGAGGAATATGTTCGAAGTGTAAGGCTCCGAGTTTAGTTTATTACAGTGAACATCAGCTACAAATGTTCTCATTTAATGCGTAATCTGTTGTTGCTACACTCCTTCTTCTGCAAGTAATTTCCAGTGCTTCTTGAAGCAGATTGCCTGCCGTGTTACATGCCCCTTTGATACATGGACCTGTATTGTACTGTTGTGTGAATTTTTTCGTGATCTTTTGAACAAAGTTGCGCGGAAAATTTTTGAACGAATTTATTTATTTCAGTTTAATTTGTTTTGCCTAAAATTTCAAGCACGATATTGCTCTAAAATCTCTTGTATGAATCGGTAAAATGTTACCCCATCAAGAAGATTCTTTTGTCTACTTATGCCATGCAGGGGATGCCATGGTAAAGATGTTTCATTAGATGAAGAAATTCACAATAAGCGTGGTGAAATACCACCATAAATTTATCAGTATTTTAAAAATTAAGTTTTTTTTTGTCATAAATGAAAGCTGGCAAATATCAGCACCTAAAGAATGGCATCGTAGTCCTGATAGCCACGACATTATAAATGGATTCAATAAGCAACTCGTTGTGGTGCTTATGTTTACAGCCTGAAAGTTGTCTCAGGTGTACTAAGTACACCAGCTTGGTCGACTGGTGAGCGAATCTGCTTGCGAGCGGAAAGACCCGGGTTCGAATCCCGCTGCCGACATGGTTGACGCGGCTAGAAATACGGCATGGGACTTGGGTAAACAACCGAATAGTTATCGAAGTAATTATCCGACCCAAGAATGGGCCAGATGGTTCGTTCCTATAGCCTCATTCTATTCTATTCTATTCTACTACAATTTGAGGACAAGCACGTGCAGAGGTGAGGTATTCTTGGTATCTCTTGCCTCTTCCCCACACCTCTTAGGTGGACAAGGCGGCCCCCGCATCAACTCGACAAAATCCCATACTTCATTATTCCAAGTCTACGTTACACTCGACGAATCTCGATATTTCAATTTTTTTTATTTGAATTACGTGTGTTTTGTATGTATTGCTTATGGTTGATTTTTTCATTGATGTTTCCACATGATCGTGCTTGTTTTTCTTTACTTTAAATGGTAACTATCCTTGTGTTCTATCAAACGTGTCTATATCGTCATTACTAGTTTTAATCCGTTCTCTTTTTGTTAAAATATGAAGTTTTCAGCAGCGTCTAACCGCAATAGCTCTTTATATCTTTTCAGGAAACCCAACACAAATGAGAAAATCATTAATCGTCTTCAGATTGCCTAACAAGACTCTGTTTTCGTGTCTAGCTTTTATTTTTCAAATTCTTCACACTTTGAGGACAAGCGCACCATCGACGTTGTGTTTTTGATGTTATTCCTGTTCCACTGGTGGGTACACTGCACTTTCGTGTCCAGCTTTACGTCTAGGAGTTAGTCGGAATCCTGTTGAAAATAAGTTTTCACTTCTAGCTCTGTCGACACCTTTCATGGCCTTGTACAAGCTGAAATTAATGAGTGAAAGACTTGCTCTGTTGTGTTATGAAGGGTTCCTGTGTATTATGTAGGGTTCATGTGTATTATGTGTGCACCATAAATCTGGTGGTGTTCTTGTGATATCAGAAGACTAACAAAACAATTGAGATTGACGAGTGTTTTCAATGTTCCTTTTGTATTGCGTTAGTTATTAACTAGAGAAACATGCAGGGAATGAAGTCAAGATTTAACTTAGAAATTCACCAGTATCAATTAAGGCATTAAGCTTGAAGTGTCACTCAATTAATAGTGTTAGTATTAAGTAATAATCGGGTCACATTCTCAGGTATATAACACTCCTACTGTAATTGTGTTGACAGTCTTGTCAGCGTGGTTTTAGCATCTACATTGGTGGTGAGGCCCTCAATGTTAGCGCTACTAAACCTAACTAATAACTGGCGTTTTGTGACGTTTGTAACATGTAAGCGTGCCTCTTCAACCCTTCACTGCGCAATTTACAGTACGACCCACGCTTTTAGTTTGACTTCATTTTTCCATAAATACTAGTTCATTCGTGTAGACATTTTTTTCACAGTTTACCCGGAAGTTGCAAAAAAATATTGTGGCTTAATTTGCAGACATTTCATGTTTCATTGCTTTTGTGGGTAAATCCGAAGAATATGATAACTTTGTGTTATTTTGATTGTGAGGTGAACTTAGGAAAAGTATTAAGTTATTAATACGAGGCGTGCTAAAAGACAGGCCGAAAAAGCTGCAATCCTTATGGAACAGCAACATCTAATTCTTGGACTTCGGTTCTACAAGGGCGAAATGAAGGTCCGAAGATACAAGGTCTTAGAAAAGAAGCGTCACTTATGAGGCAATTTTAGAGTGCAAGTGAGAATATTAGAGCCCAAAAAATCTCTAAAACTACGCCAAGCCGTCGTAAGATATATATATACGAAAGAATGAAAATTTAGCGAACAATTGGATGCCATATTTGGAATCGGTACATCAAAATTAGGTAAAAACGGCCACAGAGCATAATTGGACAAAATGTGTGTTGACCAGCGCTTTCGACTTCAGTTTTTTAATTTCTTCAAAATGTTATGGATTTCTGCTAATGTTGCTGAATGACCAGAAATTTTATTTCAGGCAGCTGTAGAAAACAGTTCTGTGGACTAGCAAAATGTACATAGAGCTCAATCGTATAATTTGGTGTGTTTCGGTAATCAGAAATTGGTGATTTAAATTTAATAATCTTTGTTGGAAAAGAAGTAATTGATTTATTTGCACTAGTTATTTATATGTAAAGCATAGACAACATATCCAAGATCAAAACAGTTCCACAAAATCAGAGTATATTTTATAAACGAAAAATTCTTAGAACTTTTTCACATTAAGCTATAATATCATGCTTTGCTCTAAGTGTAAATTTCACATTCTTTTAAATACCTGAAGCAGTATTTATTGAAGAATAAATGCACTAATAATTCCTGCCGCTAAAGTTTCTACTATGAAACAAAAAATACATGGAATTGGAATTGATGAATTCACATTTGTATCAACCAAGGACTGTGTTCGATTCATGAACTTGTACTGTTTTTAACTCTCCAAATTCAGGTCAGATTCTAAAGTGTCGTAAAGTATTGTTTTTTCAAGGGCCTGTCATAAAAACAGGTTGACCGTGTGTGCGTCCCAACACGCTACTGTAGCTAGATTTGGTCATGACTATCTGATGGCTCATGACCCGAATTCCACGCTGCACCAGTACAGCATTTTCCCCTGCGCTCTCACCAGCAGCTTCATGGCTCAACTGACGTTGATGTAATCTAGTAGTGAAGAATTAAAAAAGGAAAAGTAGGAAAGAAGATATAAGAAAAATGTATAAGGATATTCAAAGAATATCAAATAATGATAACGAAGTCAGGTTTTTCCGACCGGTAATACTATTACTGCAAAAAATGTAACAATATTTACAAAGATCGGATAATGAAGGAGAGCGGTATCTATTGCGCAGGTAAAAACGGGAAGAATGGAAGTAGAATCTCGTAATTCTGCAGATCTTGTAAACTTCAAATGGCAGCACTGTCTGGCTCATGTTCCGCTGGCTGTGACTAAAATATGTTTATTGATGTTTTAAATTCACTTGCAAGTGAATGGGGACGTCAGCCATAAGAGCTCACACCTGTTGAGCGTGAATTGATGATTAGGCCTAGCACATCATTCCAGACTGGGCAGCTCATGCTCACCTTGTAACGGCCCTAGTAACTAACTCTGACTAGGTCTAGACTACTTTGCCTTGACCCTGCTCTGGGTAGAGTTTCACTGGATGTGGACTTAGTACGAAGCTGAAATGTAAAGTTGCATGAGGCTATTAACACATAGTGTAAAGTTTCATAAGGCTATTAGCACAAAGTGTAAAGTTTCATGAGGCTATTAATGCGTAGTGTAAAGTTTCATGAGGCTATTAGCACATAGTGTAAAGTTTCATGAGTCTCTTAACGCGTAGTGTAAAGTTTCATGAGTCTTAACGCATAGTGTAAAGTTTCATGAGTCTTAACGCATAGTGTAAAGTTTCATGAGTCTTAACGCATAGTGTAAAGTTTCATGAGGCTATTAACGCGTAGTGTAAAGTTTCATGAGGCTATTAACACATAGTGTAAAGTTTCATGAGGCTATTAACGCATAGTGGAAAGTTTCATGAATCTATTAACGTATAGTGTAAAGTTTCATGAGGCTATTAACGCATAGTGTAAAGTTTCATGAGGCTATTAACGCATAGTGTAAAATTTCATAAGGCTGTTAACGTATAGTGTAAAGTTTGATGAGTCTTTACACTAGAATAGTACTTGAGCTAACGAAAGAATACAACATGAGACGTTTTCATCTTGGTATACGGTAGCTCATGCTTTCCGCAAGCACGGAAAGTATCTACGATTCTTAATGATGCCAAACTTACCACTAAAATCTGTTAGTGTTCACAGTTTCTGCTCCCAAGTGTGTAATGGGCTATGTTGCTGGTATGTTATTTTTCTTGAGTTTATTTAAAAGGTAAAACTTTTCTCCAGCTGTGTGTACTTTCTATCTTGATTTCCTCAGCGTGGTCTCATACACTCCTCTCACCAAAGATCATTGCTCTATTAAAATTTACTTCTCATACGGCACATTAAGTTTTTAAAATTTACCTCCTGAATTTTGGGCTTTCAATTATTTAATCCGAAGCATTGAATGCTCGTATTATGCAAGAATTACTACGTTGTATTATGCTACAGCCTCCCTAACAGGGCAATATTTTCAGAATAAAGCTGTTGTATTCCGCCAATAAAACGGCTTGGCAAATTACGTAACATGTAAAATGAGAAGAAGAATTAACGCGTAGGAGAAATCTCAGAAATCAGTCTATTAGTATTATAATTAAATAATAGTGTAGCGTATCATAGAGCCATTTGAACGATGTCAAAGATGACTGGTGTTGAAGAAGTCCTAACTAAACTATGTTTTGAAGGTTAGGTCCCCTAACAAATTGTTGCGTGCAGTAGAGAGTTCAAGTAATTTAATAATGGCAATTTTTTCGGACCTCTTGTGATAACCTTAGCGTTTCCTTGGCCACTTTTGACAGGAACCTTGACCGTGGTTTGCCAGTTTTTTCGATCTGAGTGACCATAAGAAAAAGTAGATCTGGGAGGATCAGAGCAGAATAGATTATGAACGTAGCGTATAGTAAATAAAACAGGTTTCTCATCAGGGAGAGTTATTCAGGAATATTTCTTAAAAATGGGATTACATGAGTATCTACGAAGATATTTAGGCGAAACCATCAATCGGAAGAAGTAGATAGCCTGTGATCATTGTATATTAATGAATTTTTTCATGCAACACAACCAATTCAAACTAAAGAGTGTTTTCTGACCTTGGCTAACTGAAGTGCCATCAAAATCGTAGTGACCTGAGTTAGGCATAAAAAGACTTCAGTAATAACAGGGTGGGACGTTAACTAGGGGTTGAGCTATCAGCCCTATTTTCTCGGATGTGAATTAGTCAACCAGTTGGCATCATACAGAACCCCAATTATTCCATACCGTAAGCAAAAGTTTATGCATAAGTAAATCATCAAAAATTAGGTAGAGAAATTGATCCAATCTATCTGTTAGAAGTGCACACACGAAAGTTTCTTTAACATGAGCTAGAGAAGTTTCTTTAAAAGTTGTCAGGAGTTCCTTTATTGCATGGATCATTAATTTAATCACTTTTAACCCGTAGAATTTCCACGAGTTTTATCTAGACCATGTTGTAGGTAAATAAGATACAGAATGGAACTCCTGTATTTATTCAAGAAATTTACTCATTTAAACCATAATAATTCGTCGTAAACCTTTAATACATTCGTCTCTATAATAATTTCAAATTAGTTAAATCTATACCGTGGAATATCCACGGGAACTATCTATTATTCGTAATAATTAACACCTCCATTAATAATGCACAGTTGTTGCATCTACGGAATTCATTCACTTGATTGACATAATTAAACGTCAATTTCAACATCTTGTTTCTTGTTGAAGTGTCGTAAGATTTGCGTACCAGTTCAACACCTGCACAGGACGAGTTGCAGTGATGACAAAGTACTGTTGTGCTAGTACTGAACTGAAATGTCTCTTTCCTTTATTCTATTAGGTTGTTACAAAAATAATGACCGATTTCAGAAGCATGCGTTGGCCTTCGAGCGACCATTATTTTTCTAACAACCTAATATCATGTACAGTGACATATGTATATATAGGCATATTATATTGTATATATATATTGTATATATTATTCATACATTACATGCGTTTGTGAGTGTTCAGTTGCAAGTGTGTGGTATTGGAACGAATTTGGATTTACTTTCATCAATATCCAATTGGAAGTCGGTCCAGCAGAGCCCAACCAATCGGTAAGACGAATTTTTTAATGAACGAGCTCTTCTTTCGACAAAGAATGCATTTTCGAGCACTACTTTACGAAGAAAAATAATTTTTTTTTACGATTATCTGTTATGATAGAGCTTTGGTGTCTGAGTGGTTTAGGAGATGGAGTAGAAATTTATTGGGCTCTTCCTGTCAGCTTCCGTACAGCGTAGTATTTTATATTCTCCTATCGATGAGAATCGAAACTTGTGAGTGTAGAGTACCATTCTAGTTGGGCAAAGGTTAAAGTTGTGTTCAGTGCCATGTGATGTCAAAGGAATATATATATGTGTGTGATAACGATTTTAAACGTTTGTAAAACATATTAGCAGTTGATAAAATATACATATTATCCATGTATGTCATTATTGGTAAAGCAATCAACTGCGATAGACATTCTTTTGTGAACATAATTACGTGCATTCAAAGAGGGCTATATTAATTACTGATTCAAATAATGCATACTGTGCCACATTGCTTTCGAGTATTTATTGGTAATATTTTCACAGTTTTGAGTGGCACAATTATTGCGTCTACTTGTGAAGGGAATTATGTTGTGTACTGATAAAAATTCCGAAAATTTGAAAAGCCATGATCTAATGTTGCTGAACATCAACATTTGGAGTAAATCAGTGGAAGAGATTGTTGCACTTTTGCTTGAACAAAAACATGATCATCTCAAACTAACGAGTCACAATACATAGGTCCCAACAACGCAGAGTTTATTAACACGGAGATTCTGTTAATAAAATTACAATCGTTTAGTAAAATTATTAAATGTCAACCTTCAAGTAAGAATAACTGAAATTTCTCATCGGTAAACTGTCGTCCCCTTCTTGAGTCTTTTAGATTCATTTTTCTATAGAGATGCTTTCTTATCAGATCATTTGCATGCAGAGTTAATTTCATTCAAAATAAAATCAACAGACAGCTTAGTAGATTACTTCTATTAGATCGATGGAATGCTTGGTAGAATACTTATCTTGGTTCAACAGGCGGTTTAGTAGATTACTTCTATTAGATCGACGAACAGCTTAGTAGATTACTTCTATTAGATCAACAGACAGCTTTGTAGATTATTTCTATTAGATCAACAAACAGCTTAGTAGATTATTTCTATTAGATCAACTGACAGCTTAGTAGATTATTTCTATTAGATCAACTGACAGCTTAGTAGATTATTTCTATTAGATCAACAGACAGCTTAGTAGATTATTTCTATTAGATCGACGAACAGCTTAGTAGATTATTTCTATTAGATCAACAGACAGCTTAGTAGATTACTTCCATAAGGTCAATAAGTATTTAAGCATCCATCCGAATGTAACCAACCAAATGAAATAGCGATTGCACGAGTTTAGGACAGAATTCACGCAACAAACTTTTCTGTAGCATTTTACTCAAGATTTCGTGCACGTTTGTGTACACTTCTTATTCATGCCTGACACCGGCAGCCTCGCTGTGCCGAGTCTAGGTCATCGTCTAAAAGAAACCTAATTGTGTCTGGCTGAAAATAATCAACAATGGCCCCTTTCTCCGTGTCATTATTTACCAGAACAATGTTCCAAATGCTATTGAAAAATTATAAACTGACTAGTTTTTCTTACTGTGCCTCAAAGGTAGGATTAAAATAAGAGATTTTAATGTACATTAGAACTGACTCGGAAATGCAAACACGAGTAGGGCTGGAACTTACCGTAGTAATTGACAGTTCGAAAACCCTTTTTAGTGTACACAAACTTTCCACAATTTGAAACTACACAATGCTCTAAAAGGGACTTATTATTGGAGCTCGATGAAATTGTCTTTAAAGACGCTTTATCTATCAGTTCTCATTTTTTTGGCCTCTGAAATAAAGTTTGGCCTCAGTTTTACTGCTTGGGGAGACGGTGATAATGACCACATAGTTGGGGGCCTCGCCCAGGCACGGCCCACGGCACGATCGATGGTCCAGTGCCCTAGTTGTCCTTCCCAGCAACGCTTCTACTTCAAACTTTGATCACATACCGGGGAAATACATGGTACTTATGGTGTTAGACGACTATTCCATTTACGGTAGAAATATATGTTTTGTTGGTACTCCAGTCTCTTCCACACACGGGAAAAATACATAGTGTTCTTTATAGTATTTCAACCCCCAAAGGTTTTTTTGCTGCGATTTGGCTTGAGTTTTGTGGTGGTGAGTTTATCCATCTTTTCAGAGCAACTGCAGACTGCATGGGGATAAGGAATTTGAGAGTCCAACAGAACCTGACAGTGTTGTTAAATGATTAATTATTCGTCATGTTATTTTTAATCTAATATCAGAATCAAATAATTACTCTACAGTAGATTTACATCTAAATTTATTGTTCCGACAGTTGAATTTTCTTGAATATTTGAATTTTGTGCTATTGTGAAAAATTTGAAAGTATGGAAATGAGTTTATGAAGTCCGGGAATCATAATAATTTAGAAAATAATTATTCATTGACACACAAGATGGAAGACCAGCTTGCGTTAGTACTCAGTCTGCTTTTTTAATAATGCAAATACATACTTCAATTGAATAATCTGAAGTTGATCGTATTTTTACGAGATAAACAGCGCAGAGTTATTCTTTCATTATTACGCTTCATTTATTGATATTTTTATAACGAAACAGAGACTACATGCAAACGCAAACAAGAAACAATCTTATCTGATGTTTTTTCTCGTACCACTGATAAGTAATCATAAAGCTCTACTGTGTACCTATAAGTAGAAAATCACTGGTTGAGCCAAAGATAAGATTAACAAATTGACCATGAATTTCTCAGTTAACATTGCAACCAACACTGCCTGATGGTTCCTGTTACCCTTTATATGGAAAATCAAGGTAGTATAAGTCATGACCAAGTAGTCTCAATGTTAATGGTCACTAACCAAGTTTATCAATTGCAATGAAATTTGACTGTCGTTTACGTCAGTAATCTTCAAACTTTTATCCGCCACGACCCCCTTTAACAGATTTTATTTCTGTGCAACCCCTTTAACTTTAGCAAAATAAAGCATAAAATACAGATATAGCAGAAAAATTTAACGTTTGTGAAGAAATCGAGTCTACTGTTAATTATTTATCGTAAAAGTGATATATTTTATTTGGAAATAACATTATTACGTAAATAAGAAAAGTATGATCCTACATTTCGCGAGCTCCTTTGAATGGTAGCGCGACAAACCTACGGGTTGCGACCCACACTTTCAAGAGCACTGGTCTACTCCTAAAGTCTTGCCATTTCTTCCTGGTTGGTGTATGTATCTGTACACTGGCGTGTGAAAGCTTCAATGCATCTTTCGTTGAACAATAATGTTAAAAAAATACCCTCCGACTTCTGACCAAGCTTCGTTTCGACTGACCGCTCGTGTGTTAAAATACACTTAAGTAAAAAGTTACATAAAATGGTATTGTGTCACACTATCGCTAGATCAAGTGTGCACATATGCAGTACTGTAATGTAGTGCACAATCGTTGTTTCCATTGATTCAACCCTAGTATACCCCTATTGTTAAATGCAACTATGTATATATACATATACAAATAAATATGTATGTACATATATAATGTGAAGACGTACATCGACCAGGTCGTAACTAAGAAGGTACTTGTGCATGGATACTTTAATTATTTCAGTAAATATAATTACACCCAATGTGCCTTAGTTCATTGTGCCGTACATAAGAGACTGTTGCTTACTTGTTGCTGTTGGCATGGTATTTGCCATCTTTAAATAATCTGTTTTTTAGTGTAAGTTGTTAAGTTACTCTGCTGCTAAATACAATCAAACGATTATTTGAGGCTTTATTATGAACAACTATTTGACACGTCAGGTGGTTAATGTCCAGAACTGTAATCGATGTCACTAAATATTTTACTCCTTGGTGGTCTCATTGCTTTCCGATCACGATGGATGTAATAAATATTCCCTGAGGAATTGTGCTAGGCCTCAACTTTATTCTCATTTCTTATTCAATATACTATGATTCCAAGAGCCACTATGTTGCTCTGGCCTGCCTTCTTCCAGCCCCAGAGTCCGGTCACTCGTTGAAACCAACAAAGCAGACCTACACTGTACCTGTACTAGCTATGCTACTGCTGGTCTGTACATCTATTGTTAATAAACTAACAAAGACTTATAAATCCGACATAATAAGTGTGACAGTGTGTCTAATCATGACATTAGCATGCACCTCAGCTGTACAAGTGCATCATCAAAGACTAACCAGGGCTGACCAAAATCATCGACTTGTATACGTGCCTTTTAATGCTGCATACATCACGTAATGCACGTCATTCTAGAACATTAAATTTTGTTGGGACATGGTAGAAAAATTCATGACCGTACACAACTAGAATTTCACAAAGTTTCAATCGATTTAGTCACATGTCACATAACAAATTTCTTTGACATTATTGGCTACGTTTATGCAGTTAGACTGGCCTAAAATGTTGCAGCTAACTCGCCTTCAAAGATTTATAATTATTGATCATTTAAAACTTGCATCCAATTTTACTACGTTAATCTCCCGTGAATAACTAGTGACCTTCGAACAAATCTGATATTTCTAAACTCGATATAGTCTGACCTTCTCTACCTTAATTAATCTCGCAACAAACATGCTTTGAATATTTAATCCTCAATCACGTGGCATGTTTGCAACGTGACTTCATGCCATGCAGTCAAAGCGTTTTCCTCTGCAATACAAAAGAGCTCCGTAAACTGCTTTTATCTGAAGCAGGACTGCGGAAACGAGGTCATATGCTTCAAAATCTAACAACAGGAGTCGCTGTCTAATGTCTCATGTCTTTCTAAAACTTAAGTCCACATTTGACAGTGTACGAGCTTTTTCTGGGTTGTCACAAGTGATGATCCTAAACTGTACTTTAATTTGGAACTTGAAAATGGTCGGTTGATAAGTTATTCTCAATGAAAGCGAGTCGGACATCAGAGAGTGAGAGGAGTTTGCTCCAAATATTCAGAAGATTATTGAGACTAGATATCTTAAGTCTTTGGAAAACCTTTTTTGAGTTCAACAGCCTCTAAATAAATAAATAATTAACGGATGACATGTACTCTAACAAATGAATACTTAAGTACTCATACATTAAGTAAGTATATACTCAAATGACAAATTGTACTATTGAAGTCATCTTAAATGTGGTTATTAGAACAAGTGTGATAAATAAGTGCCTGTATTTAAAATTGTAAGCATTATTCGATTAATGGGGACCGAAATAATTAGAGTTTGCCAGTTTACTTAACTTCATTTGTCGCATTATCTTCATAAATGTTCTCCTGTGATAAAAACAACATCTGTTCTTTCGGCTCCGCATTCAATGTATCAGTCTTGCTCGTTCCCATTTAAATTCATCCCAGTGTCTTAAAGTTCAGGTTCAAGAAAGGAATTCCTTCCATATCGACAATTTGACTTATTGAACTTATTTTGAGAAACTGATGTCTTATTTTTATGGTTCATGAGACATAGATGTCTCAGTTTTATGGTTTATGAGACATACATGTCTCAGTTTTTTCATGAGACATAGATATTCCTGGAAGAACACGAGTGAGATACGCAGAAACTTACCATGGCTACAATGTTTGTTTTAAAATTTTCCGAAGTACGTATCGATTTATAAATTAGAAGAGGACTAAAAGTTAATCACACGCTGGGTACGATACTTACGTGAAAAAATATTATTTTTAAAAAAGTTACAATCATTTGAAAATAGCGAGCGACAAGCCTCAGAAAGTGGGATAATAGAATAAAATACATAAAGACAGATTTTAAAAAGTTTCTTTTGACGTTAACGAGGAGGTTTTAATTTCAAACAATGCGTTTTTAAGAAGTTGTGCACCTGATGGGGAGAAAAACTGAGAGAATTGAATTCTTGTTAATTAAATCACGTGAGTGATACCTTTGACGAAGACAGACACTCTCGAGATCCCTCGCATTTTGAAGCCTTGTGAATCATCACCGTACATTATTTCATACAATTTTGTTTCACTACCAGTATCACCCCCAGAACAACTGCGCAGGGCTCTATGTTCGTGAGTGAACTGAGTGAGCATTAAAATAAAAGTGGTAATATTACGGAATTATTTTCGGCACATTAATTTGTAAACATTGGCTGCTTGACCAAAAATAACTGGTGACTTAAATCTTACCCTCATTGCATCGGTGCAAATTAGTGTTAAATCAACGATTTAGGTGTGCGGAACGGACTCAATTCATCCAATAATTGTAGATTATGCGGACTTGAATGCTTGCGCTTTCTAATTTACAATCCAGATTTTAACTTGCAACTGATTTCTTAGTTAATTATAAGACACGGAAATATTGTTCTGATTTCGAGTTTAGGAGTTTGATTGCACTCGTAAAACGTGTCATTAACGCATATTCTCTGTAATGTCAAACACAAGATGCATTGCAAAGGCACTGAGAAATTCACGACTTGCTGTGCCTGGAGCTCGTAAAATTATCAAATGAGTTCCGAAGTTACGCTTTACCGAAATGAAATCGTACGGAAATTCATTTGCGTGCTGGGAGTGCTTATTACGTCACGTAGGACTACGCTGCTTTCTATCTTCACTGTAACTTTTGAATTCAATTGCTTTTTCAAGAACTTGTTTGGGATTTTCTACATAGTTTTACGCTTAACGCGAGCGTGATTGATGAAATTAGAAGGGCTTTTTTGAATGAAATTATTTCTATTTCTGTTCTTCCCTCATCTACGGGTGAGGTAAGTTTCAGATGCGTGTTCGTAATTTAAGGAGTAAATACCATCTGAGCTTGATTGATTTGCATCGACTTAGCGTCACAGAACTTGAGTTGAAGTGCCTGTGCTCGTTAGCTTCACCAGTCTTGGTAAGGAGGCATTACGAATTCAAATGCCTACCTAACGAACAATTTCAGCCCCACTTTTCTTCTCAGTTTCTCTGTTGTGAAATTACAGATTATTGTTGACAATTACAATGTTCCCTTGTGATAAAATTACGGAGGAACGACCTACACTAACCATAGGTTTTTGATACGTATGTGACACACTAGTGTCGCGTACAAATGGATATATGTAAGTGATGTTGTCGTGCCAGTGTTATGTGTAGACAAGACCCGAATAGAACGGTTGTGCATCTCAAGATTGACGTCTATAATGCAAATATCTCAATAGTGAAGATTTAGGTCTAGAACAATCAGGCAGTTATGAACGGAGAGTTTATGACTCACTAAACATAAACATGCCACTTCTTGAAATTAGGCACTATTACTTTTCTGGCAGATAATTTAATGTTAGGAATGGATCCCTTATCTAGGTGCTTTATTCACTCGGTGTGCAGAAACATAACGCTGCGAAATTCTTTTGCTTTTTTCTAACAAATTAGAACTTGTGACTTAAGTGAAATATTGGCTTGCAATGTGATGCATGGCCTCCACAACGAGCAATCGCTTAGCTCTCCGTGCCCTAATGTGAACGTTAGGTGAAGTAATTCTCAAGTCCCTACAAAACACATTGAATGATGAAATACAATAATGATTATGTACCGTTCTCATACTTCACGAACTTCTTGGCTGATGTCCAATACAAAAGGTGAAAGACGTACCCTGCACAAAGAATGTTGGATAAGCAGTTCAAATATAAACTGAGGGTATTTTTTTAGTAACTAAAGACATAACTTATGGAAATGACCGCCAGGGATCGTTAATTAATAAAGCACATAGAAAAAAAGGGTTTCAGTATTAGCATTTCTTTATTCAGTGTCAAGTCTCTGAATCAATGTACATCCTCAATGGGTATTGAGCGATGAGGAGCCTTTAGTTGGTCACGAAAACTATTACTGTCGTACGAGTATGCACTTTTTTCTAACCAGCTGAGACGCACAAAGAAGCCAACCAATCGACTGCTGCATACTTACCGATCGAGTAACCAATACTGCAGTTTCCAAAAGAACAAGGGACGTCCATCGCGATGTCTTTTGATACACATACACAGAAAATGTCTCAAGCTGCCGAGGCTACCGTACATTTTTTAAAGGGCTCTTGTCAGGACTCGGTCTCTCCAGAGGTCGGAACAAAGCCCTTTAATCAAAGAAACGCCCGTAAAAGCCCGAATCCGACCGTGAGTGGACGCTCTAGATCTAAATATAGAACTGCCTCTGCTTCAAGAGAACAGCAAATATCCTGTTCAGTTCAACAGGTGCGCAAAATAGCCGGCGTACTTGCATGAATTACTTAGTTGGGCACGCGTACTAAAATATCTGAGACGCTTTTAGAAGCCATGCTGACACACCGAGAAAATCGATGACTTAATGCCATGTTCAGTTAAAATGACCTCTGGTTGTGGTGAAGACTTTGCGTAGGGCTTATTATAAATGTTACACTGCACTAGAGAAGCATCAGTCACGAAGCAAAACTTTTGCCTCTAGCTTTTGAAACTGGAACAATTCGCACACTCATATCGATGCATTGCTACGCAACATATAGTGCTAACAACACTTATTGGTAATACAGATCAATTTAATGCGTATATATCTACATTATGCAACCCAACATACCAATGAAACTCCAAGTAATTATTACACGTGCTTCAATATAATTAATTCAAATGACATACGGTCGATGTTTTTAAGTTCAAGTGAACAAGCTGTGGAGTGTTGACACACTTTTCACACAGTCACGAGCTGACAATGTAAATACGAAATTCATCGCATAAAATATGATATATCAGAAGTAAATTTATTTCCGAGTCATTTTTCGCAGAATGAGTAAAGTTTCGTCGACTTGACGTTACTACTTCTCAACATTGGCAAGATTTTGTCCACTGAATTGTTTGGTGAAACTAGGAACCCTTTTAAGGCCTTCATTCCTCCGGTAAGTGGAAGTCAGTTCCTTCTGGCAGTTGCTCGTGAGATTCAAACCTCTCAAGCAGAGTACGGCTCTATGATCTGACTTATTTGTAACTTTAATAAATGCAAAATAGAGTAAAGAATGATAAATATATTTCTATTTTTGGAATGTACGTATAACACTAACCGTTTTTTAATTTTGTAATTGAATTTTTGTTTTGTAATTCGTAACTCTCTTATATCCAATTTCCAATAGTGTCAGATGATTTCACTGCCCTCAGTACATGTGTATACACGAAAAGTACATCTTGTTTCTTTCACACTGAAGAAGCCACCATACTTCAAATTTGAACAAACCTGTTTCCTGTGACCATTATTCAGAATGCACAAATTAACGTAAGTTGGACTCATGCGTGTTGTAAGAAGTAATGCTTTAATTTCTTATGTCACGTCACGCAGGGTGAGTTTGTTCAGGCTGGGACTAAAAATGTTTGTGTGACATTCTCTGCCTTGCATTAAGTATTACAATTCTTTGTTACGGTGGACCGAGTCTGGTGGTCTCTAAGTACACAGAATTGTTTGATTTAATATTTTTTTGTATTTTGACGCGGTTTTTGGAAGCTCTTTGAAAATTTGGATGGTTAGGGTACGACAAAAATTCGTTTTAGTTGTCGTAGTAATTAGGCACGGAATTGCTTGCAGTCATTTATTTTTCCATTCCCTTGGTAGAGTTACTACATAATATGCATGAAATTTCACTGTTATTTATTTCTGCACTTGTGTATGAAAAAAACTGTCTACGTGTAGCGAGGGTGTAAATGTTTTTATAATTTGGTTTCACTGATAGGTGAATGTAAATAAACATTGATTTTTAATAACAATGAGCAAACGAACCAATTTTTCTGCAAAGAAAAATTGATTCTTCATTTAGCTCGTAAATGAAATTTCAATGAAGTAATTTAACCCCGTGCTACGAAATTTTCATGCAATTAAGCTAAATACATACATTGAAATATTATAACTCCCTACGGTTATGTGAAAAGTAGCAGCAGTTTTTTAGTAGATATGTAACAGTGCAAAGTAGCACGTAAAAACAATTTTTGAGTTGGAAAATAGGAATTTTTAGACCAATTGCAAGCCGGTAACCTGCGCGGACTACATTAATTCCTCCAGTGGATCAATTCTATTCGATAGTTTGATTTTGTGTCACTCTAATATCTCAATTAAAATGAAAAATGTTCTCGCTACTGCGGGCATTTACATTTAGTTATTTTGTTGTTAAGAAATTCTGAAGAGGTATGCAGACCTGAACCATTAGACAGGTGGTTTTAGGAAACACTGTACGTTACATAAGCTTCCTACCCATCATTATTGTTACTCAGTAATACGGAATTATAAACTGAACTGCAAGTGTTCTTTCGACTATCGCGTTTGAATCTCAAGATTGTACTACCAATGACTACTGATGTTTGAACATCATCTGCAACCTAATTATGGTGTTGGACTTTACTATAGATAAGACTAAATAGTACGGTCGAGAAGTAGAAATGAACTCATACACTCGATACAGTTTATGAAAATGTATAAGGAATGAACGTGCTTTTTATTAGTTTAGGTTTTGCAAAAAATATACCTATGAGAATTAAAACAGTAGTCGCTCTAGTACAGTGATCAAAAATTGAACGCATTGTTTGCTTCAAGTTTTAGTTCCTATAGAAATATTTCTCCTTTTACACCAGTTATGTCATTGTTACCAACAAAAAAGTGTTTCACAAACAGAAAATCGCATTCATCCTTTTCAGAATGACAAACCTCTGGAGAAATTCAACACTTGTGCTGTCTTAAATATAGTGTGAATTTTTTTGCATACGATATTTTGAATCATATCCAAGGAAAGTAAAGTAACAATGTGAAAAATGTGTATCTGTGCCAAGGACTACTATAAACAGGACGTGCAACGCCATGCAGCTGACTACGCTAGCGGAGGCCATTGCATTCTTAGTAACATAACATTTTCTATCGGACAAATTGATCAAAAATTACTTCTTTCAAGCAATAGCAGCGATAATAAGGTTTTACGGTGAATTTTAAATGGTTTAAAACACTGTAATGCTTTGAAATACCAATTTTAACCGGACTTAACATGTATTATTAAATGAGCTTAGTGGTCACTTTACAGAAAGCCGAGTTGCTGCAGTTTTAGACTTTACAAGTTGATTATAGTTAAACCTTTTCCAATGCAAACAGCCAAAATACAAACATTCACGCATATAAACAAACAGACATAGAAGCAAAAACCTACCAAACTGCAGCGATTAGTCAGCCAACCGGGCCTTCTTGACAGAGGTCTGAAGAAGGACTATATTCTTTTGCTAGTCTTTCTCTGAGGGGTTGACAGCAAATTTGAGGGGTTGACAACAAATTGAGTGAGTGTAGTAGTCGTCAGAATACTGCCTTTCTTTCACTCGTAGGCTACAGTTCATTGACGTCTGCAAATGATGCCGTGTTTCATTGTCAAGACTGATCTTCTGGCCCTTCTCACTGATCCAGTTGTTGCGGATGCAGTTGTTCAGCAGATGTCAAAAAGGAGAAACCAGACACGCTCGTTGTGAAGAGGATGGTTGGCTGTGGCACTGCAATCACCTAGTGATTATAATAGAAGTGGCCTTGCAGTCTCGGTTGTTCTCGGCTATGCCACTCAGCAACCCAGCAGAAAATTAAACAGTTGGGCGAATCTGTACTTCATCTACCAAGAGAAACACATTCTTCAGTTGCAGTGTCTGGACTTTGTCAAATGTTTCCCTCAGCACCTGGTCCTTGTCAATAGATGAAGGATGTACTGCAGCTTGCGTTTGCATGGCAGCACCAAGAAGTCTCTGAGCTGTTTATAATTACACTTTGGGTATGATTGAAGAGCAAAACAATAATCATTCATGGAAAACTGCTTCTGTAATAAAAGTTCCAACTGATGTGTCAAAAATACCAAATTTTTCTCCTTCTCGGTGTGGACACAGGCTGATGTGTGAGCTTGAACAGTGACAACATTTTGGATCGTTTTGTCAAACGGGATGTCATACATAGTTCATTGCCAAGCGCACAGTTTCGTCGAACTGAGTATACGATCTCAAACCATTGTTGGGATGAAGTGTCTTAAACAGTGGTACACTAATGCCGTTCTTGAACGCACTGAGCGATAGGGGGAACACAAAGCGGGCTTGTTTTCGACAATCACAGACAGGCTGCACTCACTGAAGTAGCCGTTTATGAAAAAACACACAAGCCTTTCTTTCGATCTTGAAATAATCAAGTTCTTATACTGCTTCTGCAGGTTACGTTCAGGTTTGAAAGCATCAAATGAAGTAATCTTATCCTTCTGAAGAAAATACCTCAGTTGTTGGTCTTCAACTTTCGCCGGGCGAGGTGCAAGTTTTGGAGATGGCCGACATGAAGCAGGCACATTGAAGATACTGGTAGGGATTTCATTTGTTCACACAACCCCACGCTTGTTCGGCATTTTAATACTTATAATTAGCAATAAACTTTGTAAACAAACAGTATTCACTTAAAAATGCAGCAATGTGCCTCGAAACAAACAGCAATGTCCGATTCAAACTGAGCGATAGACTACGACAATGTTCGCACTATGACAAATGGGGGCAAACTGAGCTTAGTGAACTGGCCTCTGCTACCGTAGTCAGCTACATGGCGGTGCACGTCCTGTTTATAGTAGTCCTTGGTCTGTGCACATATAAGCTGTTACGTTCATACATATTTTGTCATTCAAGATTCTCATTCAGTGTCTGAACTTAGTTTATACTATTTATTCCTTCTTTTCTTTCGAGTAATTTAAATCCCCTGTACCCAAGCGTATTTCTGACGCATTTTTCTGTTTTTCTCTTTCGTTGGGAGAGAGGGAAAACAATGCCCAGTCTTCTTGTACTTGACCAGGCAGAAAAAGGGCGTGGTCTGCCCAGTCAATCAGCGTAGATGCCATTAGTAAGTGAGCGTGTTTGTGTCAGGGAAAGTCGATGGTGCCTTGAGACTCTGTGCTCTGTCTGCGTTCGCCTCTATTTTTCCTCAGAGGTAAGGAAAAAAGACTTGGAAGATGATAATTTGGTTTGTTTTTACTTTTGATATTATGGTCGGTAAGGTGAGCAGGTAGAGTGACAATATTAACATGTGGAATGTTTGATGCTTCGCTCGCACTGCCTGTAGAATACTTCATCTCATAGACTAAATCTGATGAATCACAGGCTTTTGTGCACGTTAGTAAATTTCTAAATCAAAGCTTAACTATAATAAATTTCTCTGAGCGTTCTCAATCTCTTACTAGCAAAGCATTTTCCTGTTTTTCATAATACATTAATAAAGGAATCAAGTGTAAACTGCTGATACAAGTTTTGGCGGGCTTTTCGCCTCCTGTTAGTGTGCCTAATTAATAATGATACTGATTGTCATGTATAAATTTTTGTCATTAAAAGTAACTTTTCTATTCTATTTCCACAAAAATATGTATTTGTATCGCGCTGCTCTCGAGAGCCCGTATAATTTTTAAAGAAACAAATTACCTCTCCATACGATGAAATTTTCTTTTATTGGAAGGAATAAAGTAATATAAATGCATAAAAAAGTCTAGCATTTTCCCTTTAATATCACCAAGAAATGTTTATGAGCACTGCAATGTGTCTGAGCACTGAGAAATGTTTATGAGAAGAATTTTTTCTGCATATTCTGGAGTATTTGAGAGCGTTGCATGCCAGCGGGACTCCCTACTTCAGTTCGAGTGCCTCGGCGAGTTTAAATCGGTCGTGGTTGTCCACGTCAATCGATCTGGACTTTTTTTTAACTACCACTGTTTTTTTTATGTCAGCCACAGGGAGGAGTTAATGAGTCCACGGGAGACATTGAAACCTGGTAAGTGTATTTTAAATGTTGTATCCTTGTTTCTTATGTGTTTTCTGCTTGTTTTGGGGAGAAAAACATTTTTTTGTTACCACAGGAGGTACACTATGTGTATACTAGTGTACCCAGCTGTCAAAAATGATGATAATTACTGTTGGAAAGATGTTCAATGAAATTACATATAAGAACGCAATGCAATATATTTAGTTTTATATATATTTACAAAGGACAAACGTTTTAATTGAGTATTTCTTTATTAAAAACATTCCTAGTGAAAACTAAGACACTTAGTTTTTTACTGCTGCAATTGACTGCAATTCGTGTCATATTCGGGTACAATGAACCCGAATCATAGGGCAATACCCCGCCGAACTCTGTATCCACGATACCGATTCGAGTAAATAAGGCTCTGGATCTCTCTATTTTTTTTTAAATAGACGCGAAACATATAAATAAATAAATATATATATATATATATATATATATATATATATATATATATATATAAACACACGATGGTCATCCTTAGTATTAGATTACTGTGACCACGAACGGGTTAAGGTAAGCAGAAGCCTGACAATGTGACTTACTATTAGGTTGTTACAAAAATAATGGCCGCTCGAAAGCCAACGCATGCTTCTAAAATCGGCCATTATTTTTGTAACAACCTAATAACAGCTCCAACTGAAGAGAAATACTACCCCACGTAACTGAGGCTCTTCATTGATGCGTAGTCTTTATTTTGTTGCCTCTGAAATACTGCCATTCTAAATTCTACTGACAACGAGACAGCAGTGATGGAATCTTAGTACATTTTAGGTCCTAACAATGAAGCATTAAATGAGAGGGTAAATGACATGAATGAATTGATATATTTTGTGGTTCCAAGGTCCGAAGGATGAACGTTGTTTTTTAGAGGATATTTAAATTAGATATGAAAGAACCGACCTTAACGATAACATGTTTACTGGCAAATGTTTCGGAAATGTGGTCAATATTAATTACTGAAATAAGTGAAATATGAAATTCAACGTCTGTTAAATTAGTGTTTGTATGCTAGTTGTGAGTAGATGGCGGAAATATAGACGTGCAAACATCAGTTAACGTTAAAAAAACTCGAAATTATGGCTAGTTCAAAGCACGTTTATTTCAACGTTTCAATGCACAAGTTCTTCAGTCATGAAATTGCTGGAGTTATATATTCAGCCAATAAAGACAATACAATTATAAAATACAATACCCAGATACTTTCACTAACTATTTCGAATGATAGTATTAACTCTACTACTACAGTCATATGAAAATTTTGCATTTTTGTATCATTTGCATATCGGTGTTAGATCGGTGCGTTACTTCAGTAAATGTCAGTCCACGCAAATGAATCTTGTTTAGTTACTTCAGTAAACGCCAGTCCACGCAAATGACTCCATTGAAGCTACGATGCTTATCAGTGTGTGTAGAGGCCTAAACCTGCTGTGCTGAGCAGCGGATGTGCAACAGACGTTTGTTTCTGTGAGTCAGCCGTCCTGTGACGTATTCATGACGTCATGTTGCGTGATGTCATCAATGGCCTCATTCTTTTTCAGCCAATCACGTCGCGGCGACTGAGCTTTCCGAAAATAGAAATGCTCATCTCGGAAGTGCATGTGGAATGTGCCTCCTTTGGTTGCGGTTGTTTGCATCTGAAATATTGCAGCTTGTTGAGCAGTGGTCGCAATGTTAGATGTAGTGACTTTAAAGAAGTAAGATCGATAAATTTGAAAGGAAAAAGGATCCATTGGACTGTTAATATCTTAAAATCTTAATACATAGAAGCACATTCGTGAGCATGATTATATAATATGCTTTGTTCCTCTCGTACTAATAAATGATTACGTTGTTGTCCAACAAAATTTCTCGCGACTAAGTTTCCCGATTACACTTTGAGAAATACTTGAAGACTAATTTTGATAAGAAGCATTCATAACGAAACCCAGTTCTTTCTCAAGTCTTAGAGCTAACACACGTACAAGTAAGTCAAGGAGCAGAGAAAATGTCTAGACATACGCGGATACCTCATGAAAACGTACTGTGACGTTGCTACGTATTTTTTCTGCATTTTTGTTTTATTAATATTTTCTGGGTGGGTTCTTTCCTTTGCCGCCTGCACGTGATGCTGGCTGTAACCTTGGTGATGACGTCACTGTGACGTCACGGACTCAGCCATATAAACACGGTATCATGGTTACTGCAGTGCACTATTTGCCTTCAATAACTTGATCAGTACTACACGAGTACTGTACACTACATAGTATACAGGGACAAATGTTCCTTGATGCGGGGTTTCGCAAAAATATACATTCTTATTAATCGTACAAGAAATGCATGCACGAAAATTACGAACAGATAAATATATTGAAACTGTTTAATATATGTCAGCTAAAAATAAGGTTTTTATGTTTAACTGATATTTTGTATACATTAAAATTTGAACTTGTTTGTGTGACTGAGTGTTTGGTGGTGTCAGCATTGAGAATAAATTAGAAAATTGAAGTGTCTGCGATGGTGTAATATCCTTCATGATTTTCCTCTGACTCTGTACACTGTTCTCGGTAGAAGCTATATTTTTCTTCGTATAAAAAATAAATACCTGACTAGTCTGTGCAACACATTTTTATCTGTAATTTGATAACTTAGTTGTCTTTTTCTTTTTAACGGCAGTAAAATACTTGTACTGACTATGATGTACAACACATATATTGTGCTGTTGGACTAACTCGTTTTATCCACCTTTGGGACGAAGAAAAAATGCGAGCAAAATAGTGTAATGTGTTAACATGTTTAGGAAGACGCTCTACACTCCCGAGTTAAATGATTTTATTCGCATTGTGCTATTAAATATTCTGGGACGAAGGCATGCATGTCTGCACAGTGTACAGGACAACATGAATTAAAAAAATAAAACTGATATAAAATTCTTGTCCGAGGCAATGCCCGTCTTGATGTATTGTCTCGCAGTTCACACACTTTTCGCTGGTTTCATAGTAATACTAATAATACAATTCATTTATTCGTGATTTTCTCGATTTATATTTCATGATGAAGGTAGTATTTCAATATTTATTCGTGCGTTGTGATAATAATGATGGTTTAATAGTGGCCATGCTATTTATTATTTCAATGCATTAGCACGAAAAAGAGCTTGAAAGTCACTGAAAAATTATTTCCTTAAAATTATTTGAAATAATAAACCGTGCAAGTATGTGTAATTTCTTTGATACATTGAAATAAAAGTCAATATTCAATGGCACCCGTATCTCCTGTTGCAGATGACCAAATTACAAGGAGTCTTTAAAAAAATGTATTAAAAAAATTAAAGTTGAAGAAAGTTTAACAGCCATAGCTTGTAATCACTTTAATTTGTCTTCCAAGCATGAACGTGAGTGTAAGAGAGTGAAAATTGATGAGAGAAAGACGAAATTATTTCACAAATTTCTGGGGTAACCAACAATGAGAAGAACGCAGTGTATCTTTAGGACTGGTGTGGGTAGGGAACTGCTCCACCATTCTCTTCAATACAGGGTGTCTCAAAAAAATGTACTCACCCTTTAACCGTTGCTAACATGCTGTCTTCTTTGTGTTGCAGCTGTGAGGTTCGAACCTTTACGAACATGATTAAATGTGATTAAAGAATCATGTTCGCAAAAGTTCGAACCTCACACCTGCAACACAAAGAAGACAGCATGTTAGCAACGGTTAAAGGGTGAGTACATTTTTTTGAGACACCCGGTATTTCAGGTCCTAGTGGGGAGAAAAACCACATACAAGCACTTTTGTTCTCTATTATGACCAGTAATTCTGATTAATAATTAGTATAGACAAATACCATTGCTGAGCACTCGAAAAGCTCATCACAGGACACAGCGTCTCACAGGAGTGTCTTTGGATGAACAAGTTTTTACAACAAAAATCTATTCTTCCTTCGCTTCCTGACAGCCGTTTAGGGCGCCAATTTTAACAAAGCAAGTTACGTGGACCTGTAACTTTGTAGACAAGAGCTCTAACAATTCATTTTTGTTTTGTTTCACGTAAGGAAATCCAATGAAAACACGACAAAAATTATCAAAAAATACGCCTATGTACACCGCATGGTTAGTACTCTGTCTCTCCTGCCCTTGTTTCCGTGGTAGTCGAGGGCTTGTGTTATCCATGCGGTCAAATCTATGCCGTGTTTGTTGTACGTGCTGTTCAGCTGAGTGTAGGACAATGCATACTTTCAGTTTTCATGTGATGGACACAGTCAATGTGCATAAATAGCGTTTTTTGACGTGAACACATTTCCATTGCTGGCATCCATAATTACTTGATCGTTTGCAGCGCATGAATGTGCAGGGTGTCCATAAAGTCTCTTTACCATTTCAAAAATGTATTACAAATGCAATTGATAAGATATTTTATTCAGGTTTGTTGCATTGTATTTAGTGTTTATTGAAGTTTTTAATCACTATTTGCATTTGTGTGTTTCAGGGATCCTGTTTGTGAAAGACATGCTGTTCAGACTTTATGGACACCCTGTGTTATCAGGTAAGTCTACTACCAGGAATTATAGTTAGGAGAAGTCACATCTACCAGCAAGCGATTCATGTTCTGTTAGTTCCAATGCTATTTTGTGTGGTGAGAGACCATGAGCTACAATTTTGTTTTGCAGTAATCATGCTTAGTCATTTCCCTCTCTTTCCCCGTAGCAAATCAGCCAGCTCAGCCACATGGCTTTACCGTTCAGGCTTTTCCACTTCGCGAACTCTACAACGGCCGATCCTATGTAACAGTGTCAAGGGAGCAGTGAGGGAAGGTGTATGTGAGTGTCCCCGTTCTGACTTGGCATAAGTACGTCTTTAGCCCTATACATCTCTTATTTTGACGTATAATAACGCATAAACTTGTAATCTAATTGCTGATGTATTGCAGTTGTCACGTAGACCAAGCGTGAGAGGTGTGACATCAAGGGAAACCTGTGACAGTTGTTGGTGCAGCAGTTGAGTACGGCGATTACATGAGTTTTGTGCCTTCCGTGCCTGGATTTCTTCACTGACAAGGTGAGTTTCCGTGTGTATTTTTGTGCTCATGTTTAATGCATTTCCTTTGAACCCTTTCATGACCAAATGATTTTCATACTGATCAAAATATTGCGTAAATTACCACTTATCTTTACTATTTCCTATGTAATTTTACTGTTCTTTTGAACGAAACATTTAGAATATGAGACTAAAGGGAATGATTTTTAAAGGTTTTTTGGGACATATTAACCCAACGGTAGCGAAAGGGTTAAATTGGTGTACTCGACTTAGTAAATATATATAAACATGATGGATTAATGTTCATGCTAAAGATGAATTTAACTTAAGCATCTTATTGTTGCATTCATGCGTTAGTTAGTAACTGAAAATGAAGTTACCAGGTAACTTGTATTAACTAACGTAAGTCCATCAGAAATCATTCATTTTAGTCGCATATTCTGTTTCGTTCTGATGTTCGGTAAAATTAAAACTGGTAAAGCTATGCTGTAATTGATGCGTTTCGTTCAGTCGAGAAATGAGTTGAAATGAAATGGCGCTTGTTGTCATGATGTGGCGCATGTTGTCATGATGTGGCGCATGGTGTGTCGTGATGTGACGCATGGTGTGTCATGTGGCGCATGGTGTGTCGTGATGTGACGCATGGTTTCACTGTGACACACGATGCAGGTACGGACAGTGACGTCATGTATGCTGCACGACACACTGCCCATAACTGCATTATCCATCTCTACTGGGACACGCAAACAACTTTTATTCTTTTAATAAGAATATTTTTCGGAACTCGTACAGCTTCCTGCGTGTTTTACGTTGCAAGTATAAATCGTATCAATTGTTTTGTATGCATTTTTGAAGTTTAAACCTAGTAGACACAAACATGGGCCCCACGTGGGGCCCATGTGGTTGGCCATCACAGCCCATGTGGGCTCCATGTGTTTTTTTTCGAAAAAAAAAACCATGTGAAATTTTTTTTTAATGAGAATAGTACACATTTTTTTAGAATTTACACCTGGGCTGACCATGTAGGGAAATTCCCATGCGCTGGTCATATAATACCCATAATACGAACCCATCTGAAACCCAGATTTAAGGTTTCATGACAAACCCATCTTCTGCCCACTCTATGCCCAGGAGCTTATGTATATAAATATTTTGATGCCGCCCATCCAAAGCCCAGGGACCCACATGGGCCCCACATGAGCCCCATTTGACCTGTCTACTGGGGAAATTTATCCAATTTATGATCAAAGGAAGGGATTATTGCATGCAGGCGTACACAAGATGTCAACGCAACACTACGCTGTAATTCAGAGACATAAACTCAATATTATTCATGTTTTGGAAGTCATACGTGTACACCACGACTGATAACACACGTTTGGGTGTGAGGGAACCTTCGATGTAGCGCTACCACAGCCACGTTTGTTCCTATGAGGGAATTATTTCTCTCACTCAAGGGCAGTAAATTCAAACGATGGCTCGTCATGTAATTAGCAGGATGTTCAATGGACGATTTTCATGAGTAGTCTCCCTCTTGTTATTTACAGTACCGTTATTTTATTATGCTATGCTTGCCTGGTATGTCCACTAAAGATTCAACTCTGACCATGGCTGTGACACTTAGGAATAACACGAGATCGTTATGATCTTCGAAGCACGTTTTAGATGAGAGCGTCTATTAATGTTAAATTTTACTATTTCTGTACATTGGTAAAGGTCTAAGGATCATACACTCTACGAAAATAATATCTCATGTATTTTCATCTAATTTTTGAAGCAAAAGTTCAGAACATGATATAAATATGAATTAATTTCAATGTACTTCAACAACGACAGTGGTCCATATGGAGTTAACGAACACCAGATTGAACCGTGGCATTTTTTTGAAACACAAGTATTTATTACATATTCTTTCCACGTTCAAACATTATATGAATCATGAAGCAGTTCGGAGAGTCGACTTCCGAATGATGACACCATTTTATGTGGATTGTGACGTCAATGTTATTAAAATATCTCCGTGTTTTTTCCGTACAATTTTTAGAATTATAGTCTGCGCAGCATTCATGCGTTACGTAAAATATTTTTTATGCAAGAAACGAAAACAGTAAATTATTTTCCTAATACTTAAAATCTCATTGTGTTCTTGTGGTTAGAGGCAACTACGTAATTCATGGATTAGATAGCGTTATTTCTCGCACCAGAAATCTGGCGGTGCCTGGCAACTGTGTGCGGATTATCAACCATGTGCACACCCGCATCCCGGACCGTGACTTCTATTATTACTGCTTGTATTATTAACTTATTTCTGCTTGTAATCATATTAATCATACTCGGGCGACTTTCTCCTCACAAGCAACGTATTCTGTACATCTGTGTCGTGCTCACAGTTCGTACATTCTGTTTAGTGTGTAGATGTAATTGAAGTCGTACAGTGACCTTGAGCACGACGTTTATGAACGCTAAGGTTGTGTTGTGGCTTAGGGCTCTTGTTGCTCCACTGACGCAACAATTTTTCCCTGTCTGCCGACGGGTTTCCTTGCAAAAATAATTCTTACTCCACCATTGATTATTAGACGGAAAAACATCCTGGGTCCTGTTGACGTGTTTCCGGAAGCACCGCAAGCCAAGTTATGGGTTTATAAAAATAAAAGATAATACTTTATACTCATATAAATATTATAGAATAATAGAACACATATAATAATATGTGTTCTTTGTCTTTTAAGTACCCACGTTCCAATGACGAACGCAGTTTCCTCCAATTTCAAACTGCCTCCAAATTTTAATTTTTTTCATCAAATTCAAACAGGAAGAATAAGGTTTCTCTGCTTTTTCAGCAAGTTTTATCCTTTTTTCATCGCATGGAAATGAATTAAGAAGAAGTTCCATCGAGCGGTCCATCCAAGTCTTGATTTATTTACTATATTTAGCTATTGATGCCTTGTGTCATGACACGTGGTCTAATCAATCAACATTTTTTGCGTTATTTTTTATCTGATTCAGTAGTATTCTGCTGAGCAACTGCTGTATCTCTCTCACCTGAAGCTGTCGTGTTCCTAACTGCTCTATAACTGATTACTTATTAATGTAATTATCGTCAATTATTCGTCTCCTTAAAACTTTCATGTTGAGAAGATTTTCGTTTCAATGATGGTGTTTAGTAGCTTGTATGTAACAACTTTGATGCTGTTGTTCAGAAATTACGTAACAAGAAGCTATAATCTTCTACAATTGATGACACTTGATGCGTAATTTTATGTGTCATCTGTTTTCATAACCCACTCCTACAATATTTGAAGGTAGAATTATTATTCCTGTCCGGTCAGATGTTTCTAACAGTTATACAGTCCTAACTGACAGTTTTAATCTTCTAACAGTTATACAGTCCTAACTGAGTTTTAATTTTCTAACAGTTATACAGTCTTAACTGACAGTTTTAATTTCTAACAGTTGTATAGTCCTAACTGAGTTTTAATTTTGTAACAGTTATACATTCCTAACTGACAATTTTAATCTTCTAACAGTTATACAGTCGTAACTGACAGTTTTAATCTTCTAACAATTATACAGTCTTAACTGACAGTTTTAATTTTTAAAGTTATCTAGTCCAGAGTGTCAGTTTTAATTTTCTAACAATTATCTATTCTTAACATCGCGTGATCCTCGGACTTGCAGATGAGGTTCATGAGGTACGAGCTCTCGTGTCGTAACTCGCTTCATTTACTACGTCATTTTCCACACATGCTTTACTTCCTGCATCCTCTTCTTCAATGTTTATGACCAATTACGTAAACTCTTCAGAATGAATTCGTAGTATTATTTACTAAGTTATTCCTATATTCTTC
>VCRD01000419.1:226762-299507 GCA_006783055.1 Trinorchestia longiramus | reverse complement strand
CACACAGGCCTGTATAACACACATCACACAGCCTACACACAGGCCTGTATAACACACGTTACACAGCCTACACACAGGCCTGTATAACACACATCACACAGCCTACACACAGACCTGTATAACACACAAGTCAAGGGTTTTTCAATAACATGCGTTTGTTGGCTCATTATATCTCTATTTTCAGTGCATTCAGAAAGAAATTATTTTTCTGCTCTGCTTAAAACAAAGGTGATGTGGCAGCGCAATTAATCGAAACAAATTGTACAATGCTTTAAAGTACGCAAACTATTGGAAAAATGTCAATAACACTTCATCAATTCGCTAGAAACAAATTTACTCACCATGAACCTCTACCGCGTGATACTTTTTTCAAGAGAACTAAGCTTCACTGTGACGAAGTAAGTGTTCCAAGATGACTTGTGCTGATTTGTACTTTGTGTGTGTAAAACCCCGCGCAGCAGCAGTACCCTTATTTGGACGAATGCATTATCATTGAAGTCAATTTGTCCATGTCGTAGATATAGAGAATCAGATCAAGATTAAAGCTCACATTTAAATCGTAAGAAAACATGGTTTTGCCGTTCTCGTGTTCCCCAGAAAAATAATGGACTGCATTCGTGCGAAGCTAGGGGAGTTTTAAATTATATCCCGAAATTGATTATCATATTTTTCACCAATTTAACATTAACAAATCTTGAGGGCCCTTTTACTGTATAAGGAGCAGCAGGTCCATCACGAACCCGTTCTCATATTCAATATTGGAGCTGCTGATTAATTCAGACACTGTGGGACTGACATTAACTTGATTATTCTCATATTCCGATTAGATCGCCTGATGCGTTGATGAGAGTGACACGCAAGCTCTAGTTCTTCTCTTCATGCACTGCTGTGTATCACCGGACACAGGGTATCCATATAGCACCTTAGTTCACTCACGTGCTTCAGTGAGTGTCGGGAAAATGTATGATACGAGTGTATGGTACGTATTCTGAAACGCCTAATGATTCAACACTGAAGTGAACATTCAATGTCCATAAAATGGCAAAATTGAGCATTTAGTGTCCATAAAACGGCACAATTGAACATCCAGTGTCCATAAAACGGCACAATTGATCATCCAGTGTCCATAAAACGGCTAATTGAACATCCAGTGTCCATAAAATGGCACAATTGAACATCCAGTGTCCATAAAACGGCACAATTGATCATCCAGTGTCCATAAAACGGCACAATTGAACATCCAGTGTCCATAAAAAGGCACAATTGAACATCCAGTGTCCATAAAACGGCACAATTGAGCATTCAGTGTCCATAAAATTGCAGAAATAAACATTCAGTGTCCATAGAACAATGAATGCTTGTCAAAGCCTTATTTTTTCACCTGCTTAGTTTACTTGAAAATTTCAGTTAAATTTGACGGAGGTTTATTATGCTTTAAAACATTCCTAGCATATTGAGAAAAATCAACAGTGAACTTTCTCGATTTGTAATTCTTTGATGTTACTAAACGAACTGAAAAGTTATTCCCTTTAGTCATTCCACGGGAAAACAATTCTGAAATTGTATAGTGCACTCTCTGAACTCTGAATTCAATTAATATTTTATATCATTGACTAGTTTTCAATAGGTACCCCAACCAAATTAATTTTTGCAGAAATAATTTAATAATCCTAATTCCTTTAGTTCTCATTAAAACATATTTTATATTTTTCAGACGTCTCTCTACACTATTGGTCTAGCATTTTAAAATCATACTACCACATGAAAATTTCTTGTTTCTTTCGCTACTGTTTTTCATGGGAGAAATGAAAATTCGTTTCGTAACATTTACATGCCAAGAAAATTAAAGAATATGGATTACCACGCCCTGATTATATCGACACGCTCGTTCCTTCAGTAACTGCACAAAACACAATTCATTCGAGTTCACAGCTTCGTAGTTTTGAAAAGAAAACGATTTCTTCGTTTATACGTTGCTTCAAAACATACATTCGCTTAGTTTTGCTCATATTTTACTAACAACTTTGGACATACATTACGAATACGTGCTACAAACAATGCAAGTACTTATATGTGCACGCACGAAGCATATATCCGTAATAAAGATGTAATACAGCTCACACATTATTCTTTGTTCTTTTCCATTCTGAAAATTCTGTCAAGACTGCACATGCATAGAAATATATTTAGACCATCTCATAAGAACTAAATTAAACCGTCCTCGACCCTGTTTAGTCGAGCATGAGAGAGGATAATCAAGTGATATTAACACGTGATGCATCAGTGGCATCACGCATCCCTGACTTTTTTCCAGGATGCGTCAGAAATACGCCTACGTGCATCACTACGTCAGCCACTGTGTGTGTGTTGGAGTTCAAATCCAGAAACTGAAAGCTTCTGAATATTGTAACTGCTGTCAGTAGGTATAGCCCAGTATATTACGGTAGTATACATATTGCAGTACAGTACAGTATATTGCAGTACAGTACAGTATATTGCAGTACAGTACAGTATATTGCAGTACAGTACGGTATATTGCAGTACAGTACAGTATATTGCACTACAGTACAGTATATTGCAGTACAGTACAGTATATTGCAGTACAGTACGGTATATTGCAGTACAGTACAGTATATTGCACTACAGTACAGTATATTGCAGTACAGTACAGTATATTGCACTACAGAACAGTATATTGCACTACAGTACAGTATATTGCACTACAGTATATTGCATTACAGTACAAAATATTGCAGTACTGTACAGTATATTGCAGTACAGTACGCAATAAACATTCGTCGAAGAAATTAAAATTAACTTCAGTGAAAAATTGTCTTTTCCAAAAATGTTGTTGACAGACTCTACCCTTCACCGTGCTGCAAAATTGTTGATAAAAAAAAACACAAAATGATCACTGCTTAACAACCATAAAACATTTAATTTCCTGACAAGTTACCGTGCCTGACTGCACAGTAACACAAGGGTTTTATAATGAGTTTATCTCCTACATGTTGCGTTGGAGTCAATTGTTTAGAGTTGAATAGCCTACAAAGATCACAAGTTATTATATAATATTGCAGTATATAATGTAATTCTGCATTGTTTAGAGTTAAATAATCTACGATGATCACAAGTTCTGGTAGAATTATTGAAGCATGCATATAAAGTGTCATTATGACACAATTATGACATTGGAAGCGTGATGAGATGCAGAAGTGAGAGATTGTGTCTGTGTTCTCAGCACGGACGTGTGTCAGAGTGTACGTAGGTCTGCAATAGCACAAGTGTGATTTGTTCATGCCAATTTCTATGGGTAAATGTTTAATTGTGCCTGCATGTAGAACGACGTCAAGGATAAACTTTTCTCAGGGTAAGAAACTTCAGAAAAAGGAAAAATGCAGCTTTAGAAAATGGAGTTATTGCAGAGGGGAAGTTTTATTTGAATGGTTGGATGATGTGCACTATGTACGAATTGAGGTAAATTCTCTGTTGTGAGGGAGACAGAAAGAGAGAAAGAGAGAGTCTATAACATTTGCGTACAGGGTAAGAGAACAACACAGAATAGCTGTGTGAGGGGGGTAGTGAGGGGAAGAAAAGGGGGAGNGGGAGAGGAGGGGAGTTGAGGGGGGCAGTGAGAGGATTGAGGGGGGAGATCGACGGACACGGAAGGGGCGGTGTAGCCTCCATCTGAGGCGCCGTGTCTTACAAACGAGCGGTCTTGCTAATTGAATTGCATAAAAATTCAAATTGCCTCTCGCCAGGAGACAAACTGGGCTTCAAGAGTCCTTTTCATGAATTCGCTCTTTGAAAGAAAAACGACGACTGAATCTGCATGGGCTTCAGTGAAGGGAGCGAATTTTGACTAAGTTTTGCTACAAAAACGTCCTCGGAGTCTCGGCTTCTTCGTTTCTAATGACGGGAGAGTCTATTTATTGACTTACTTATGAGATTCTGGGTGATCGTCACGGTGACGGAAGAGTCTTCTTGGTGACTCACCTGATTCTGGGTGACCATCACGGTGATGTAAGAGTATTTTTATTGACTTACTTGGCAGATTGTAAGTACATAACTTCTAGCCCTAAGGTTCTTTCAGAGAATGGCTTTAGACTCTTGCGTGACCGTTATCTATGGAGGAGATATAAATGATGTTTATACAGTTCAATAATAATTTACAATCAATAAAAAATACAATTATGAACGAAATCCTAATCCATGAGTAAGCTTAACTTTAACTGACGGCTTGCTAGAAACCGAACATCCAGATTCTGTAGGAACGAAAACTATGTTCAGGCGGCCACAAGTGCGCAGGGCTAAACGTATGACGAACTAAAGCTAGGATTATTGATCTATGTTCTACACCTTATCCACCTATGCTATAACTACCTATATATCTTCCTATGCTGGACTGACATGGGTATAAGGTGTCACCAAGGAGGTCAGGCTTGACGAGAAAAAAACACGTTCTTTAATTAAACATAAACAAATATTACAAATCTAAGTTTCAATGTCACCAACGTTTCTTATAATGCAGCACTGCTTAGTCACTTACTGGTTGCGGGGCAGAAGGATAGCACACTGAAAGTCTAATTGACCATTGAATTCTTTGACCAATCAAAGAAATGGAAAAAAAGAATCACGTGAAGGAAATTCGATCCACCCACTGACACGCGTCCTCCCTTATGATAAATCTTTTTATGGAAAAAAATATTTAGCAAAGTTTATAGGGAATAGATCTGTTGACTTCTGCAAATTTCTACCCTTAAGAAACTAAGCCTATCTGAGATCACTCAACGCATGAGAACTAGCGCACTATTGACGTAAAACAGGAACAAAAAGGCTACCAAAATGTGGGTACCCATATTGTCGACACCCACAATAAAAAAAAAATTTATATGAATAAATACACAGGCACCCACATTGTCGGTTCTGAAATGTAAACTACATGGATGCAGGTTCTACGGATTGTAAACAAAGAAAAACTAAACCTACTTTCTGATCTGGGGCTACATGGACTAGTTTCGAAGCCCCAAATAAACACGACATAGAAGAAGAAGAAGACTACAAGGATCGGTAGGGTTGCAAGCTGAGCACCCACCTCATCAACCGGCCATTGCTATACGTAATTTGATTACGGTACACAAGAGGTTCATGATCTACCTCTAACACAAGTTCTTTACCAAGCAGGAGATATTTAAACTTCACTACTCCGAAAACTATCACCAGGTATTCTTGCTCAATTGTTTAGCAGTGTTGCTCTCTCTGAAGTAGTTTTCGACTGGCGTGCGTTGTAGGTTAAGGCGTCTAGTTTCCATGCTACAGCAAAACTGCTCCCAATCCCACGCTGGATGCAACCTTGCACAGCACGAAAGTTTTGAACAAATTCGGAAGACGCAAGTCCAAGCGAAGACTAGAGGATCTCTTTCGTAGAAGGAGGAGTCATCTTAGTCAAAGCCCCGATTTTCTCGACTTGGGATTTTAGTTTGCTGCTATCAATGACAAAACCTAAATCGTTAGTTTAGCACATCGCAGGTCTGCCTGTGAGGCTATATAGTTTCAAGTATTTATCGACTGAACTAGGAGGCAAAATAATTATTAAAATACATACAAGGAATATTATACGATACTTCAAATAGTGAGAAGGGCACATTGACAGGAGTAAGAACAAAATACTCACCGTTTCTGTGCTGTCGCACGGAGTAACATTCTAAACTAAAGTTAGAGCATTTTCGAGAACTAGCAGACGAACCAGATGTAGTGTACACAGATTCTGGGTGATTATCATGGTGTTGGAGGGTATTTCTGAGCAGAATTTCTGACGACTTCGAATGAAATAGTGCTGCATGGAAATTGAATGTTGGGTCTGGTTACGCAGTACTTCAATTAGTGATATGCTATGTACTATATACATGTTTGCAGGTGTACAGTAATTTGATAAAGATTTTTCTCTTTAGAAGGCACTCGTAAAATTAAGATGAACAATGTTATAGCGGTATGACAATAACATAGTTCAGCCACACGAAACTAATGAGAAATATATTATTAATTCACCGAATGCAAAAAATATTTATCCCATTTGAAATTGTTTATGAACACGCAAAGTTATTTCGCAAGAAAATATAAATAGTTAAGAAAAGATATATAAAAAATAAGGATAGCTTTGTTGAGCCCCGATGAGGCGTAATGTGGTACAGTGTCTTTCTCAAAGCTTCAGCTCAGTCAAATTATTTGCTCAAAAGAAGATCATTACTGAGTGCAGTGCAGTAGCAGTTGTGAACAAAGCTTCATACCGAATAATTTGGCCACAAACTCTGGTCTCAAGTAGGAGACTCAATATCCTTTTCTCCACCACGTTTTTAATTTTAGAGGAGTTGTAGAAGACGGATTTCATCGCGTTTGGTTAACCATTCAGAAATCACGTACGTGTGGAATTTATCTGGAATCTGTATATCATGTCTATGATATGTATATGTAACGTATTTATACTTGGAATAGATATGTTTGACATGCTTCTGGAACATGCGTATCAGAAAAAAGCAACTTTGGTAATCGATTGTTAGCTGCCAGTCATTAGAAGCTATGGAAAATTATTGGCCGTCCCAACATTGAAATCTTCCAATAATGACAGCACATGAAACCCGGGGACAGTAATTTTTTGTTCACCTCTCTTGACTGAGCAGGAAACATGGATGAATTAATTATATTTTTCATATTGAATTAATCCATCGATCGTGTTGGAGGAGAGCTGGCTTTGCGGAGACGATAATTTCTGGCCTCTGGCTTAAAATCTATTCGTTGGTTCAAGTCACGACCACAAATTACTATCAATACTATACGTAAATTTTAGCAAAGTCAACGAAATACTACAAACGCGTCTCCACAACGAAAAAATTAAGTAAAGAACTGGCAGATGCCGCGCGTGGCCGTCTGGTCAGTGATAAATATGAGCTGACTAGCACGTAGATGTATGCCAGCAAGGCTCGCATGAGTGACCCTCTAGTTCTTAACAAAGGACGTCCCGACATCCTCCTGCTTTCAAATCAGGATCTTCTCATGGACCAACTACATCGGATGCACGGCTTCAAGAGCGTGTGAGGAGTCACTAGTATCCGCTGGAGAAGAACGATAAAAAACACAGGAAGTTTTAAATGGTCATTTTATTCCTCGTCAAATAAAAGCCTCTCATCGATAATTCTTGCTGGCAGCTCTGGATCTGAGTTTTTCTCTTGCTTATTTGGTACAAAAAACGCAGTTTGGGAGGTAAAAGTTGGTAGGATAAATACTTTCCTTATTTAAGGCATGTTCACGTTTAGGAAAGCATGCCTGTGTCTCGATTGCAACATGGCAAGAACATAGTGGTTTCCTGTCCATTTTTAACCACAATTGTGACTTTAGAGGTTGACAACCTGGCTGCGGTAGAATGGGAAATCAGTGAATGATTCCTTTTAGCGTGTTGTATGTAAGCGGCCAGGCTTTCTTTGGTCAGAGAAGATCCGCTTTTCGTGACAAAAGCGGCGGCTGACGCAACGCTAGGTAACTTCGTCCACTTCCATTCAAATGCCGTGAAGTACAAAACCACCAAATTGCAGTTTCAGTGACTGCGGTCCCTTTCATTCTTCCGTGCGGTAATAATCAAGCTTTTGTGTGACTGTCGCAAATTTCAGTGGTGGACGAGAGAGCTCATCACAATGGCAAAGTATAGGTTACGTACAGAAGCGACGTCGCTGTCCTCCTTCGGCGCACACATCACGCTCTTACGATCTAGCCGATGATTGGTGGCGGTAGGAAGGCGCTTTTCTGTTTGCTCCTGTTTGCCAACACACGTAAATTAGCGCTCAATCAACTGCCCATTGTGCTCTTTGCGCGCACTTGTCATGCCAAAGTGAAGCTCGAGTAACACAGTTTACAGACATGCATCCTCTTCAGAATATTGAAATGGTTGCTTTTTGTTGCAGCGAGATTGAATCTTATTTTATGACAGTTGCTACAAGAATATAATTCCATGGTTATCAGCCAAGAAAGCATTATGAAACTGAGATAGGCTTTCATTGAAAATACTCATATGGTACTGTTAGCGTTATAAAAAAGGCGGCATGTTCGTTTTCCTCGTAGCTGAAAAATGGCATGAGTTTTAAATCAAAGGGCATGTGTCTCTTTTTTCGTAGGAACCTTACTGCCAGTACCAAAACACACGAAGAAACGCATCACACCAGTACAATGGATTACTGCGACTTTGGAAATACGTAGAAATTTAAGAAGTTCAATTTTCTACTAAAAATTTCCCTTCAATTACTTCAGAGATGAAGTTAATGATATCATTCGTTAAGAGCACCAGTCGAACACTTCCCAAGTATCCTGTCGATGCTCTGAAGTAGTTAAAATTCTAAGTACTCCGAGATACATATATTGATACTTTAAAACTGGCCACGCTGACTACGAAATGATCGAATCTTATTTATTGCATAGGCGCTGCAATAAACCGATTCAAAATTCGAATCCCGGGCGAAAAGTTTTTAAAGCACAAACGGCGGGCTGCAGTCAGACAAATGGCGTAACATATCACGGCTGGCGCTGCTACCAAATTCCCTTCGCTCCCTAAAAGACGATTCGAAACGTCGAAGTCAATGAAGCTTCAAGCCGTAGATATCAAACCCTTGGAAAGCGGCATCGTTAAGTTGCTTCGCGCATGGTCGGAGAGACCGAGGCGATTGATAGGCACAATGTACGTGCGCTTGAGACGCTCTGCTGCAGTTCTGGTGCTGGTAACGAACACGCCTGAGTTCGAGTTCAATGCAGGCTGAATAAAATAATTCCCTTGGGACTTACTGACACTTCAAACGGGAATTTTAGTTCTGGTAAAAATTCGTGAGGATGTGAAGTAATGGTAGGGTTATGTCTCACATCGAGAACGTGGTCGTTTATGAGAGTGCGTCTACTGCAAAGAGGTTTTTTAGTTTTCTCGCTTCCTGGTCCTTGCTGTATCGCATGGCAGGATATATATATATATATATATATATATATATATATATATATATATATATACACATATATATATATATACTCCTGCCTGTGGTCGACTACTTCATGCGCATACAGGTTTTTAAAACTATTTGGTCAATGATATTCTTGAACAAAGCATCGATAAAGTTTAATGAAATGTAACAAAATGTTGAATTGAATAAAAACGGTAAATAAAAATGACCGAATTAACGGGTGCGATGGTGGATTTCTCCCATACTTAGTTTTGTAATTTAACTGAGCCTACGAACACAATTTTATATCAGTGAATTATGATAAGCATTGTGTCTGCTATCGCTATTTTTAAGGTAATAATTCAACAATGCCTTTGCCTTTTTCGTCAGCAGCATGCCTGAAACACACAAATGCAACGTGATTAGAAACTTTGATAATCACTGAGTATAATACGGCAAATCTGATTAAGATAACTTATCAATTGCCTTCGTTATAAATTTGTTAAAATATGAAGAAACTTTATGAATATCCTATACGTCAGATGTTGAAACACTGCAGAATTGGTGCTCTAGTTGGTGAAAATCGCACTTCTTTGAATGAAAAATTCGGCATTAACTTAGAAAGCGCAATGGAGATGGTGCTTACTAAATTCATATAGAACGAGCCTGTGATGAACAGCTAAACTCAGTGAGATAGACAAGCCTGCAACAATTGCGTGTTTTTGCAGTAGGCTTTCATAGAATCATTTTTGTAGCAGCGAATTCTATGCACCAAAATTAACGGATGCAAGTGAAGTTTAGCTTAGAGGTTCAGTTTAGAGGTTGAATAATTAGAGATTTACTTGTACCTCTGAAGAAAGATGGTGGTCAGTGAATGAAGTAAAAAGGAAAGGAAAAGAAGGAATGAAGTGAATGAAGCGCAGGAGTGTACAGTGGAGGACAAAGATGGATGATGAATGCTCTAAAATGATACAAACAAGCCTCTTAGCAATAGTTTCTTTTAATTTTATTTATTCCATTAAACCTTTCTCTCAGTTTCAACACGTGAATTTGTAAACTTGATATTGTAAGATTTTACTAACCTATCAGGGAAAAATACTTGTTTTGAGGTGTCAGTAACATTTGGGAGACAAGAGCTGAAAATGGGTTAATATTATTTTAACGTCGGCTTTCATTCTGAATATAAAGTCTGCTTTTAGGCATTCGGGGTTATACTGAAGGTAAAACAAAATTGAATGATAGATTAAATAGTTGTTCTTTTAGCTTTGAGGAAAGCTCTCACTAACATGATCATAACCAGAAAACGAATTAAATACATGTACGAGTACATTACAAGGTGACGTTGAAAGTATTTCAAATAAACGATTGTTGAGTGCTCACACACACGCTTGAACTTGTAATTAATTTGATAAATTTTTTAAGAAACCGACCGTAAAATTGACATAACTAATAAGGAGCTTTAACACAATAGAACGAACTTTAGAAACAAAGTAAAGCAGGCGAATGAAAAAATTGCAAGATCTGATGCTTGTATTTAATCTACAGGGTGTCTCAAAAAAATGTACTCACCCTTTGACCGTTGCTAACATGCTGTCTTCTTTGTGTTGCAGGTGTGAGGTTCGAACCTTTGCGAACATGATTAAATGTGATTAAAGAATCATGTTCGCAAAGGTTCAAACCTCACACCTGCAACACAAAGAAGACAGCATGTTAGCAACGGTTAAAGGGTGAGTACATTTTTTTGAGACACCCCGTATAATTTACATTGAAAAGCTCATTTAAGCGTTCAGAGCGGTGCGATACAAGGATGTAGCGGAGACCTCTATCTTGAGCGCTCGTCACGCGGTGCACACAGGCGATATCATTGCGGTTGTGCAGTAAAAAATTCCATTCGTGCGCTCATTTTGTGTGACGCAAAAATGAATGCCTGTTAATCACGAGCTGACTTCACACCCCACCAGTTCGGCATCAAACCTCTCATTACGGATGACTGCCGGGGAAAAATATCATCTCTAGGTAAAAACCCTAGAAACTTGTCGTAAAAATCTCCTTGCAAAAAGTGTCTCTGTTTCTGTCACGCTCAGCAGACTGCTGCGATAGAGGAACACATGCAATGTGCGATACTTGTATGCGTGTATGATGCAGTGTGTGCGTGGTGATGGACACGCTGGTAAAAAACAGTGTGTGAGTGTAGGCAACATGCAGCAAAGTTGACTCACCAACTCTATCATACACTGCGGACGATAGAATCAGAACGCAACTGCCAAATGTGAAATGAAGCTGACGGCTGTATGAAAACTGCTTAAGAAATCAAACGTAAATTTACAAGGTTGTTTTCCCGCTTTAACAATGAAAATGTGATATTATGCAAGTTTTAAACACTCGGAGTACGATAAAATCCAAACAGCGAGTTTTAGTAAGAAATTTATATACGTGGGTCACTGTAATAAAGGAAATACAGATTCATAAATTTAAATTTCAGCGACTGAGAAAATATCCAATAGTGATAAATGAATGAAACACCCGGAAAAAAATATCCTAAATTAAAGCACAAAGATTATCGTAATTATACATTCTGGACGAATTCAGCGTACAGCTACGCATGCTAGGTGCATTTGTCCTGTAGAAAAGAGAGCACAGGCGACACAATTGTAATCCTGCGATCAGGCAATTTACCCCACAGACCAGACTCTGCAATTATTATAGCACAGGTCATGGCCCTCGGACAAAAGTTTACCACTTGGTGTGCGAAACCTTGCAGCTTTAGAGCAGCTTTACACTACAGCTGCACCACACAATGCCGTCTGAAGGTGGTGTCATACTGAGAAAAGTTCATCTAAGCATTTTTTGCGGTTGTATACTAGTGAGTCTCATAAATCGAGTTGTCTGATCTCACGTTTTCTATGATGATGCAGTAGGCATGCAGTCTCTGATGTGTGCGGTACAGAATGAGAAGAATGATGTTCATATCTCCCTCATAATAGACACTAAATACTCACATGACATAAACACTGCAGAACTGGGTCATGCATAGCAGTCGAAGGACAACTGCACGATGAATGTATGTAAGTTACAATTCCAATTAAGATACAGACACAGTAAGATACCGTTTCTGGATGATATCCAGTTTAGGTTTTCTATCACTTAATTTTCTTAAGACAATCCTGTCCGTGATTATATGACAATGTGTGGGGTAAACAAATCAATATTTAAAACAATAAATTGGACTCACAGTAGTTGTAGGACAAAAGTAGCAATTTATCCTCAACATCCAAGCCATGCAACGCAGAAATGCTGACGTTCTATGCCATTGCAGCGCACGTCGGCCGTGACACTTCCGAGAAATCTGCTCAGAAATATGATCTTTTTTTGAGCACTCGTGTGCGAGTGGAACACGCGCATCCACGGCAGCTTCTGCATCTAATACAACGCGTGGGACGCTCTGAGTGTGTACAGCGATGCAATACAGGGTGTCACAAAAATGTATACACATTAAAAGGATAATGTCACAAAAATGTATAAAAAGGACATATGAGGATGTATTTAAGATTCGTATTCTGAATAAAAAATAAAACTTTATATCTTGTTCTTATGAGACCTGTCGCAGCCTCCTATAGCACCAGAAGTATTCAAACTACAGCCTTTTAAAAATGTATAAATTTGTTTCAGACACCTGTATAGTAGGACTTTGCATCTCACAGCGGCACAGAAATTTGAAGTTTTATTGAACACTTTCGTCGATTTGAAAGATGAGGTTTCTGATCAGAATTTTAATGAACTTTTTCGTGTGCTTGGAACTCTTGTGTCATGTGCTCTAGGGCACATAGCACTGTTTTGACAACTAGCACCACACGCGCATGAGTTCAATAGTTGCTGGAAAACCTAGCTGTGCGGTTTTGGTAGTGGATGGGGCTGCTATTAAAAAATGTAGCATAACTTCATAGTTTCCGTAACATGAAATTCAACCATATATCATTACTAAACCTTATTCAACGCCAACAACAAATACCCCAAACATCGATATTTTGTGTACTGCAACCGCTTCAAGATACACATACCTGCATTCTTTATAATTAAACTCCGGAAGTTTTAACTTAGCTGCTAAGTAAACTATGCGATGCTGCTCATACTGCGTGTTCCGTTCCTTCTCTATCTCTCTTCCTCCGTCGCTCTCTCGGCAGCAGCGGTGCCAAAGTTTACGCTTGCACTCATTATTAAGTAGAGGACTTTGACTTCATAATTCAGAGCCTGGTGGCCAAAGTTGTGCCAGAATTCCTCACTCTCCACCGTCAGTTCCTGCGCATGCGGCCACTGCCTTAAGCCAGAGGCCTGATTTTCAAAGGCCAAGTTTCAAGTCCAGGGCTGGCTTGAAAGCGACGGCTGATGTCCTAAAAGCCGGGTAGTTTGAGTGAAAGGGTGAAGGCTGGTTTGAGTAAGAGGGTGAAGGCTGGTTTGAGTGAGAGGGTCAAGGCTGGTTTGAGTGAGAGGGTCAAGGCTGGTTTTACAGGGTTGAAGAATATGACCCTGATACGGCTAGGGATTGTCTCAAATCGATAATTTTTGCATCGAATGAGAATTAGTAATAAAGGTCAGAACTCAATGCCTACTGCTTCTACGAATGCTTGTTTAGTGTCAATACTACCACAAGTATATATATATATATATATATATATATAGTCAGTAAATAACCATTATATATAGTTATTCAAACAATCGTTGTCTATGGTTATTCAAGTCGCCATTGTCCATGGTTAATTTTACTATCAGTGTACAGAGTTAATCACTTGATCATTGCCTATGATTCATCACTTTACCATTGTTCACAGTTATTCACATATCATTATCCACGGCCAGTCAAAAGGTAGAACGATTAAACTACAACACGGACCTCAGATGCCAAATCCTATAAATTTCAGTTCCGGATCAAACTTCTGTTTGCCCAGCGCTCTACGATATAATAGTCAATGTCATGAAACAACAACAAGGTCAGGAGACATTCAGGCTCACATTTACGGACACCTAAAGTCTTACAAAATAACCACTGAGTCTCTCATGTTCATTAAACTCAGCTTCATTAAACTCAGCTTCTTGAAGTGTCGAGCTGACACTGCAGTAAAGCAACTGAAAACCTGGCACCTGAGCTCTTGTGTCAGCTGACATCAGTGCAGGACTGACAATGCAGCGCACCTGACGTTGACTGAGACAGTGCTGACACTCGCTGACAGCTCACATCAGTCAGCGCCGCTGATGCAGACGACGTTCCTTTACGGTGGAATAGCTCGGTCGCTCTATGTATAATTCATGAAGGCAGGAGGTCACATAGAAATAGAGAAGCTACATCCACAGCCATGTAGGATGGTAGTCATTAAACTATGAAACCAGGATTTGTTGGATATTTGAACATTCCTGTTGTTCTTGCAGCATCATTGTGATTGTGGATAAGCGCAACTGACTAGTATATATATAGTGCTACTCTTGTAGCTCTTTTATTATCCTTCTTTATGAGGCTTTATGGACTCCCCAAAGTGAAGTTTTGCTTATTTATGTGGGACAAACAGCATTGGTTGTAGTTTAAATAGAGAAATTAGAAGAGTCAGTTGACCTGAAGCATACTGTTGTTTCGAACGTCATCATGGTTCAGCAGTTCAACAAGCTCACTCAGAACAAAACCTTTCATTTTGAGTTTAAGGTAAGATTTATCTGCAATTTGATGAAAATTTGTAATCCAATGCACGAAAGTTTCACATCATATCTAACACATAAGTTTTTTCAGCTTAGAGTGAATCGTTTACTCTATTCAGGGTACGGCAACACAACTTCCTGTTTTATCTTTCAAAAAGCTATGAAAAAAGGAAATTATGCTGCTGCACCCTGTATATTTAGAAAAGCGTACAGCATTCTGAGTTCACAGCACATTCTGTTCTTTAATTTGCGAGATGGGAACAAAAAAAAACTCACCAAGAAGTAATTCCGTGTGTTATCATCAAGCAGCGGCATCGCGTGGCTAGAAAGAAGCGTTGCCTGCGCTGTGTGAGTCAGTGTGAAGTAGCGCATGAAATTCAGTGCAGATTGTCAACGAAGGCGAACACGTACAGCAAGAAAGCCTTCATCAGGACGGGATCCGTCTTGTGTGTGTCTCAGAATGACAGCTGCTCCAGAACTGGAGGAGACCAAGTATACAGTCGGGCATGTGTGACAACTTTAACTTGTAGTTGCATTTCACGAGGTCATGAGAGCTCCTCAATTTCAAGATAGATGCTTCCGATCTATAATGAGATTATAAATAAAAATCTAGCCATCTTTAATTTGTGTGTGTATAGACTTTTATAAATAGTGTATGTATGTCCAGTAAAAGGCTTTACTCTAGAAATGTGATCAAGTGCAGGCTGTTAATTCCTAGAAAAATGAATTATAAACACGAAATGAGGTCACCGAAGTTAAATCGTTGTAATGTAAGTGATCTAAACATATTGATTTTTTGTAAATTACTGAAAAAAATGAAGAAGTCAAATTGTGCACCGAACGAAATCTGAAAATACTTGATTAAGTATGAAGGATGATTTTATTATTACCATTTACTATCATTTGTACTATTACCTGTTACTATTTTGTTTTAATTATTATATTCATCATTATTAATCTTTTTAATCATTATTATTATTATTGTTATTCATATTGTTTCTACTAATCCTTTTATTGTAATATTCTAATAAAATACTAATAATGATATTATCATCATTAGGCCACTCAAGTAAATTTTTAGAGAAAGGGTAAGGCTACCTAGAATCATTTACATTATTTCTGTTACCATGGACTTATGTAAGACAACGTTAATTCTAATGTAATTTACTTTTTAATGCGTATATTCAAGCAGTAACGTTACGCAGAGCAGAACTTAAAGAAGATACTTATCACTAATTACACCCGGATACCATTAAAGAACTTCTGTTGCTACAAGCCGAGACCCGTATTCACGTACTGACCACACAAATATAACAGATGTTGTGCGTCCAAGCACTCCGCATTTGTGTTGTGCTCAACTGAACGTTTCCTCACCACAGCAACGAGCCCCTGTCTCTCCGTCATAGTAGTGAGAGCTCTGTGTAAACATTACGGACTAGAAGGCTATCATTGATGGTGAGCAGGGCTGCAATCATCACCTAATCCATTATCGCTTGCTCGTCATCACTTACGCGCCAGCACGGCAGTTATCATGCCGACATCGCCCCTTATCAGAGCCTATCATACCAGCATCGCTGTGCTTATCTCCAGTCATCTTCTCGCTATAGAGCGAAGTGCGGCAAAGCTCTTTTTCTCCTCTGCTTTTTAGGTGAACGCTTCGATGGACGAAGAGTGAAAAATATAAAACTCTCGAGATGGTTTCTTTCATCAAACTTCTGTTTTTTGCGTATTGGAAACAGCGAGAGTCAGCAGTCGAGTTCTGGTTTTTAAATTCATTCTTAGACCAAGAATGCCTTCCATGTCTTTAGGATGTAGTCTACCAAGGGTACGTATGTACGTATACGTAACAAAGAAAGCTCGTAGTATTATTTGAGTAGCAAAGGAATTATTTACAGTTCTGCAACCAGGCAATGAACGTTATTCTCAGAATGTAAAAGCTATTTGAGCTGGAAAATTAATTTTGATTAACTGTGCACTGATCCATCATCGCCTCATTGACGTTGAAAATCGAGTCTATATCCATCAAGACGCGAGGGCCCAACACAACCGGAGAGAAACTATCAAAGTCTGCCCAAATTAGGAGGACAAACAACGAGGCTTGAGACGTCTCATCAGAAAAGAACAAGCTCGCACGTTTGCTTAGAGATGGAAGAGAAGTGAGAGCTCTCCTTCGCTCGATCCAGCTACATCTTTCTCACATGAACAGGTAGGGCGTCGGCTCTCCTCAATTCTTGGGAGGGCGAACAGCTCTTCTCCTTCTTTCCAGGCAGCGCCCTGCTTGTGTCGCCCATATTGCCCTTAATGCCCACACCATCGCCCTTACGAATAGCGTTACAGTTCAAACCCAGCTATGATCCCTACGCTTGGCGGTTCCCACGTACGAATAACATTGGCGATGAGACACTCCTTTAGGGATGGCATCAGTCTGAGACTCGCCCTTCAAGAGGAGAGAAACATAGCACTTCCTTCACTGGTTCATTCACCAGCTGTGATCTCTGACGATGTTCTTATTGCAATTTAGACGCTAGAATGAGAAGTGGTTGCCTAAAATACGGGTCTGACACCGTCGAACTTTATCATACATTTTAAGCTGCCGGAAATTCCTACTACGGAAACTTTAGACGGCTAACAAACTGGAGGAGCTCGACACATTCCCTACGAGAGACTCTGGCAAATGTTGTATACTTAGTCCAGAGGGAAAGGTTTTTGCTACGCCTAAGCTTTCGTTATTCTTAGGTAGAATATGATACAAGTGCAGATGCAATCTGATACTGGAATTATGAAAGAAGATCATGTATCACGCATTTCTTCTGCTATTTAGTCAAGATCAAGTTTACATGTTGTTCTGTACTATTTATATTACTTTCAACTTCTAATTTTACCCAAACATTAACCTATTAAAATAATAGTATGTACCTATTACGGTTAAACATCAGTGTGCACCATATCTAATAACGCATATGTTGACGTTCAATGTTTTATTACGGGCTAATTGGCCTTCATTATTATCTGACAACGAATGGCTCAAAGTTCTAGAATGTATGATGAACATTTGGTAGCATGCCATTAGAATTTCATGACTGCATTCGAATGATCAAAATCCACTTAACTTTTTCCAATCAATATTCTTCCCTCGATGCCGATATCAAGCACTTATAAATCTTTTGATCAAGTACTGACATAGAACTACCTGAACTGAGGGCTACATTGGACAGCATGGCCCCCACTACAACTTCGTTATCGCTGCCACGGGTCACATAAACATGGCTGTCTATGCGATCACCTCCTCTAGATACACAAGTAAAAAGCGCCATGTTGCATGAGTCACATCCTGCAACGTTGTTAGCGTTACTGTTGGCACGGACCGTGTGAAAAGGACCCGTTTAAATTATGGAAGAATTTCCTGAGCATATCATCACCGTCACTCCATCACTTTCATTATCACCTTCATCATCACATCATCACCACTCAATGGTCCGCCGTCCAAGCGCATCTCTCTGCACGACCGATAGAAGTGCATACAAGATCACGGTTCAGTTTCAGACGCTTAGAGGCTGCGTGCTTTAAGAAAACTTGAATTTTTACTTGTAGGAGAGTAACTTCATGTCTGAGGGTAGGTTCGACTTGAAGGCGAGTATGGTGACTTTCGAAACCTTTTCTATAGAAGGTGCATTGAAACACAGTTAGGAAAGTGCGAGTAGAATATCAATATAGTTCGCTGTCTTTTTAAGACGCATACATGGAAGTCTTGCTACCCAGCTCAAGGTGTCAAGCCTGTTTTATGATGATGAACGTCTTAGTGCTATTTTATCTGATTTTTTAACCTGTTTTGAGACCGTGTAGTCGAAATTTGCACATCCTGCATCAACGTCACCTGATACAACACAATTTGAACATTGAGGCTGGTTCTTCTTTTCACTTGGTTGACTTTGGCTTCACTTGGTTCGCAGGTGGCAAACATAGCGCTGCTCTCGAGGTCGCGCAGGACTGAATGTGTTTTGCATATCAGCGGCGGACATCACACGGTCATGTCTATCACACGAGCATCACTGGCATCAGGCACGATGCCGGGCCGTGCATCACGGCATTAATCCTATACATCGACGTGCGAATACACGAGAAAATATTCGTTTGATTATTAAGAAAATAATTAAACGCATCGTTCAACTGAATTTTTGTTGTGCTATTTTGGCACGCGACACGAAGTACAATATGTCCTTGGTAAAAGTTGGGGATTTATTTCATATTTGTGTATGTACAATCAAGAGTTCTCTTCTCACAGAGGAACATTTATAATTTAAATAAGTTTTTCATGAAGCTCATGCGAAGGAAAACAAGAAAAAATTCGTTCGTGACCAGTGCTGATGCAATAGTGGGAAAATACTTCCATGTTTGTTGATAAATAAAATAAGTTAAAGGAAAACTGCACCAAACTGAAGTTCATCAGCGCACCATCCTGACTAAAAAATTATCGAGCTTTTTAATTGCAAGAAAATTGATTGATTTCAGACGCAGAATTCAGGTAAACTTCGTGCACGTCAAAACTGATGCTCGTGCAGCACGGGATCTTGAATCGATACCCTGCAGTGCTTCGCATGACGGTCAGAATTATTTCTATCGTTTATTGGAATTCTCTGAGTCGATATTTATTGACCGCAGCAGCGGAGGCTTCATAATTGAGACTGGCCGCGTGCCCGCAATTTTATCTGCACTCCTAGATCTGAGGGATGACTGATGTTCGTGTGAGCGGCTCTTTTCTTTTATATCATTCTTTATGTATGCACTCAACATATGAACGTGCACTTCGACCTTTGAATTGCTAGAAGATTTATCAATGCTGACATTTGACTTGAGAAGTACTGATTTATTTCTCAATAGGTCGGTCCGATATTGATGATAAAATGTAGATAACATTTTGTATTTAGACATAATTTCTCCTTATTTGACTATCAATTTAAACTTACTTTTATAGCGAATGTCGTATTTATGGCAGCTTAGGTGGTGTGTAAATAAGATTAATACTCAATTATAGTTGATAAATAATCAACGTTCTTGGACATAGCGGAGCATTTCAAACGTCTTTCAAGTCACGACGCTATCGACACGGAACCATAAACATGAAGTTCCGTATTTCTAAAACCATATATGTGTGTCGTAAGTTGAGTGTACGTGTTGTCCGAAAATCTGGTAATTATGGTTCGCAATCTTCACTTGTGAATGAAGACTAAGCGACATGCAATCTCCCGTTGCTGTATCTTATTAACCCACTTATTGGTTTATTAATTCGAATGGAGATCGGACCGAATCTGCACCGCGCAATTGGTCGTCTTATCGTAGGGCATCGCCGGCGTGGGAATTGTAGAGGTTGTGCCACTGTATCTTCTCTGCTGCTCAGATACGTACGTGTGTTTCCCAAGTCATAATGATGTATGAGAAAAAAATTAATGAAGAATTTGTTCTGAGTATTCATCAAGCTTTTATACATGAATTTACTAACGGGTGTTTATTTAAGAACTACACTCCTCGAAACGTACATACACAACGTACTCATAATTGATGTGTTCATATGTGTGAGAAAAAAGTATTCAGTAACAATTCATTTCTTCTTGAATTGAAGACAAACTAGGCAAGCGTAGCCCTTCATTCCTCCATACTACTACTATTACTACTACTTTCTCGACAAGGTTATTGTAATCCGTACTTTAGAGTATGGAATTACAAATCCTTATTTTAGAGTTTTATTAAATCCTTACTCCAGAGTGGTTAGGTTAGGTTAGTACTAACCTGACCTAACCTAACCTAACCTACATCCTTACTCCTGAGTGGTTCTTATTGATGTGCTCACCATTGTTCGCAGATGTTAAATCAAGCATGACAGCTTAAACCTGCGTTGGCGAACATTTAATTGTCATCTGAACTTCTGTATTAAATGCATTTCTGTGTTTGTTATCAACTGAGACATTGTGAAAGAGAATAATTCAAGTTATTAATCAATTTGAACATACGAAGGATGTATTTGTATTTGTCCACCACTCACAGGCCTGATGAACGAATAAGAGCGTTTATAGATACATACATCCGTATCTAATACATCAATCAGCATCTAATGTATCAGTATCTAATTCATCAGTACATAATACAGCAGTATTTAATCCACCAGTATCTAATACATCCGTATCTATTACATTTGTATCAATACATCAGTATCTAATTCATTACTATCAATACATCAGTATCTAATACATCAGTATCTCATTCATCAATCAATATCTAATAGGAAGATTTACAAACACCTGCTTGTACAGTTTGCACGTAGCTGCAGCAGCAGCAAGATCTGCACATGGAAGTAACACTGTGTGTGTTTTACATTAGCTTGGAAAGGGTAAAATGAATAAATTTTCTGTGTAATTACAAACACAAAATGTACCACATTACTTATGAAGCAAGTAAATGAATAGATATGAATTTCGTGCACATAGAATTATTATTTTTTATATAGTAACTTTTTAGACTCCAGCGGCCGATATTCCGGCCTATATACTGGTCTGTATACCAGCATGTATACTGGTCTGCATGTGTACGCGTACCTGTATATCAACCTATATAGAGGCAAGCACTCAAACTGGTGCATAGGCTGCAAAAATTTAAAGGCTAAAGTCTAATAATAAATTTAAAAACTGCAAGTATGGAACTAACGATTTTTCCATTCGTTTGCGATGAATTAAAGACCACGAAATGCACATCAGAAATACGTTTTTCTCGTGAACGCTGGCAGCGGACGTCACACTAGTGGTTTTGCTCACCTTTGGTGGAATTCAAGGCTCGTGATTGGTGGAGCGCGCTCTGCAGGTGTCACATTTCACGCCATCGCAGCCCCAACAGCCAATAGCAGAGCAGGATTCGCTCTATAGGTGTCAAGTGTAACACTGAAGGGTTGAGAGAAGCTTCTTAAGCTCACATGGGGTCGGAAAATGGAGAAATTCAAGCGACTGAGTGAGTGCCGTTATGGACTACACGTAACGTCGGTAGTACGTCAAGTGAAGCTGTAAATTATTATTTTTAAGCTAAGCTAAAAAGGGAAAAAAACTTAATCTGAGGTTTAACTTTTTTCTTTGGAAATTTCGTCAACTTTATCTCTAAAGATTAATTCAATAATTTGCAATGATTCTATATTGTTTACAATTAATTTATTGCAATTGCTCAGTTATCCATATTCTGATTCTGTATTCAGGTACAATTAGACGCGCATAGCATACATAAATATATTCAATATCTTTTGTTTTCATTATCTTTTGAAAAGATAAGACAGAAAATTTGTTAAGTCAAAACTTTCATTTATGAATACATATACGAGATGATATTCAGTATCGTGAAGTGGACAAACATATTCTCCGTCACTCACTTCAGTCATCTCTCTAATTGTGTTTGCTGTATCCATTAGTCATGCTATGTTTCAAATGTTTTTTGTACTTATTAAGGTGTTTGGAGCAGCACACGGCCGCCTCATGCATACACATGTCTGCTCTTCTCACCTCTTCTAATTATACTTTTGAGGAAAAATTCATTTTGCGGCGTCGAAAACTCCATCTCACGTGTGAATATAAATCCGTAGAAACTTTATATCTGGGAACCTCGGTTGTGAATGATGAATAAACGCGCAATTTATGTCGAAGATAATCTTACTCTTCTCCACTGCTATCACTCAATTCTGGTACTCTAATGTACATAATTATGTTGACAATACTGAACACGAAAACAGAGTAATTTTTGCAAGACTATTCGTTTATTTAAAGAACGAACTGTCAATTTGCGATCAATAAACCATTCTTGCAAGCTAAAGTACTGTCGCCAAAAACCGTCAACTGACGGCCTCTAATATGGAAGGAAATCACAATTGAAGAGACGGAGAGAAGAATACTGTGCTGGCAAAGAAAACAGAGAAGAAGTAAAATTAATGAGAGTGATTCAATCCTTAGATGCACCGCACATCGTAAATGGCACAAACAAATTTTTTACTTGTAATTACTAAGTTATTCATCAAAAAAGCTTGCCTTACATCTAGTGTGATTATTGATGTGTACCCAAACTGAACTCATTCAAAACATGTACAGTTTAGTTACCGGGGCTGGTGCTAACCAGCGTCAGCGAATGGGGCAACAAGTTCAGAAACTAAATGCATGAATTTAAGGGTTAAATTCGCCAAACTTGAACGTAACGTAATCACAAATCCGTATTGCATCGGCAAACAGATTTGTATCTGTTTTGGTGCTAACAACGCGTTAAAGGAGGAATCACGTGGAGGTTAAGGTTTGATATCAAAATTCGCACCCCTGGAGAAGCACGGAAACAAAGTACAGAGTGCGGCAACATAATTTCCTTTTTTTCAAAGCAAAGCGATTTGAAAAAAGGAAGGTATGTTGCCGCACCCTGTGAAAAGCGTTAAATAGGCACAGAAAAATGTGAAAACTGACTTATAGGAATTTTTATGAACAAGTGCATAGCAACTATTGATGTGATCACAAGGTTGGGGCACAGGGAAGATAATTTAACCTCAAGTCGATCACTCATGTGGAGGCATGAAGAAGAAGGCGATACATTTCAAGTTTTGCGTAGGGTGTTGGACGCGTTGATATGTTAAGCGGGCCAGAAAATGTATAAGAGACAGTACTTGCTGTAATTAAGTTCCATTGCAATGATTAACAACTCTATCAAAAAATATTTGAAAATCTCTAGCATTGTTTAAAATATGAACGATATTTAATGCTCCAATAATTACAAAGGAATGTTTTTTAAGAAATTCAATTTATAAACTAACATATCTTTTTATTTCACCATAGTACTTCCTCGAGTCTTTTTAAATCGATATGGAACAATAAAACTTAGGCTGTAGCTCGGACAATGAGGTGTCAGGTGTTTAATTTAAAATGAAAATTTAAACTGATTTAGACTGACGACTTTTTTGAGAGCGTTAAGTTCGTACAAGCGATACTCGACACTGCAGAAAAAAATGAAAATATGACAGTAGAAATCCAACTCAATTCATGGAGCCTTGAAAACACCTAAAAAAGATTAGTGAAGTATTTTGTTGAAAAAAGATATGTTTTGTGTTGAAATTTTTCATTTCAATTAATAGGATCATTTCAGAGTTATGATACAATTAAGAAAAAAGAGTTAAAAAGTAGGAGGGAGCTTTGCAAGATAACTAGTCGATGAAAATATTAATGACTTAATTTAGAAAACCCGAAAGAACTTTTCCCCGAAACATTTCACTCAAATTGAAGATTGGCGCAGCTACAAACAAAGTTTTGTATTTGTTTTTTCTTTGAACTTTTAAGTAGGTCATTGTGACCTTCATTATTGTCTGCTATTCAATAGATTTCTTCTACCATCACCAGAGCGAAGGAATTAATAAATCTTATAATTCTTGTTTTTTTCCATGCAGCGAGATTTTCATTTGTGATTTTCTGTGAATTCAATTTCCGACCTCCATCAAAAGTTCTGGGAAAACTTGCCTGAACAAACTAGATCACAAGCATTAATATAAACTATAGGAACGGAATAAAACGTCACATCCATGTACTACACTCTATTTTAATTTGATTATCAACGAAGGGAGAGGTACACCTAGGCCTTCTCGTGACCAAACTCATTATTATTTTAATTTATCATTTATGTTCCTGTGCTTTTCAGCATCACATAAAATCTTTCAAACGTCAGCACGGATGACAAAGAAGCTTGTTTTCAATTTCCTCAGCCATGTATTTCTTTGTTCGCATTCCAATCTTACGTTCATGTAATGAGAGACCTTTTGATTACTGACCTTCTTTTGCAGTTAACTTACATGAACCAATGATGTGTTACATGTCCTTCTATCGCTCATTTTCCCGAGAGTGAGTTAATAACTCAATGGAAATAATTCGAATCTATTTCAATTAAATGGAACAGATCTCTGAGCGAACTCGTCCGAAATATCAAAAATGTTTATCGCATGGCCATAACGACGTCACCCGAGCTCAGCCTCCGTTATTGCTCCGTAATGACGCTTAATGAACAGGGAGATGCTCAACTTTTGATTACGAGGCGTAACTCGGTATTGTCTCCGTAATTGGGCTTCTTTATGATCGCCAATTATCGTCGTTAATAACTGGAAATTTTGATCAACAGCGGTGGAAAAATGCGTCCATGCGTTTGTGTTGATCGCATTATTTGAGTATTTCTATGGCGCCTCACACGGACAAATCCCAAGGACGAAATTTATCATCACTTATCAGTATTTCCTACAGCGTTGTAAACATTCAGCATAAGTAAGAGATATATGTGTAACTTTCGCTCTCAGTTTTTATTCACCATTTAATGAATGGGCCAAGCATTAGGTTACTTTCTGCAATGCATCGTCCGTTCTTTTATGGCACTGAATGCATTTTTGTTGGGTTTGGCACACGCAATTTTTAAGAAAAATACTAAAAACGAGACCCCCTTTCACCATCACGGGTGGTCTGGCCGCTGTGGCTCATGGGCGTTGACTCCATCTATTAGAAGCAGAAGAATTCTAAAAAAATATTCCAAATGAGGGTGGCCTAAGAAAAAGCCAACCACTCATTCCTGAAATATTGGGTCCTGCAAAACGCCGCTGGTGTTTCACTTACCGAACGTTTGACTAATCATTGGGTAGGGACACTTTTTAATCGCTGCCCAACGATTATAGTCCGTGCAGTCCCACACTGGAATGCCCGAAAGCTCCACGAGATCTCCTGATCGGCCAGACCGTGTCACTAGCTCGCGTGGACAGACTGCAAGCATATACATGAAAATACTTCTTACTTTTCTAAGTTCTTACTTTCTTACTAATATATTTTATCATGTATACGTTTGGTGTTTGGAAAGTAAAAAAGTCGGTGTTTACACACTTCTATCGTTATTAGTCGTGAACAGTTCACTAAATACATTCACTATTCTTAGAAATATGTAACGAAAGCATGTGCATGGTCCCGTAATTTTTCCTGTGTACCAAAAATGTGATAATTTTATTTGGAACATGCGTAAGAACACGTACAGGAACACACCCAAAAACACGCTCAGGAACACGCGTAAGAACACACTCAGGAACACGTGCAGGAACACGTGCAGGAACACGCGCAGGAACACGTGCAGGAACACGCGCAGGAACACGCGCAGGAACACACGAAAGAACACGAGCAGGAACACATGCATGCAGAGTTCTGAAGTCGCCGCATGAAAATTTGATGAGTTAAGTTGCACTAAATTCTATGAAGTAATCCATGATTCTGCCATTCAAGTGCTCGATATACGGAAAAATGATAAGTTTCATTTAATGCACAGTAAAATACTTGACAAATTTAAGAGCACTGTTGGCGTAATAATACATCAATTAAAACCTGAATTCTGGGATTATATCGTAACGGATAATTATCACACCTGTTATTCTTTAATCGTGATAATTGGACTCTATTTACGATGTATTTAGCACCATGACAGTGTCAGCAGTACTCGTGTGTACAGTACCATGACAGTGTCAGCAGTACTCGTGTGTACAGTACCATGACAGTGTCAGCAGTACTCGTGTGTACAGTACCATGACAGTGTCAGCAGTACTCGTGTGTACAGTACCATGACAGTGTCAGCAGTACTCGTGTCAACATTGTCCATCTAATCACCCTGTTCATCTCCCTCCCTTCTCCTTGCAACATACAATGGTACGCAACATGCGTAACGTACACTGTTCCCGCAACATACAAGCATAACATACGCACCAAATCTCTTTGCAACATACACAACTCGCATTCTCCCTGCAACATACGTAACATACAGCTTTATCGGAACATACGCAACATACATTATCATCGCTACATACATTCTCCTGGCAACATATATCCTCCTTTCAACATACCCAACAAACATCCTCCTTGCAACATATGTAACATGCAACCTCCTCGCAACACACAATCGCAACACTGCAGCTATTCCTTCTCCTGCCCTGGAATGCGGATCAGTTTTTTTTTGCGTTGCCATGAATGGATGGCCTCGTGATCCGCTTAGGGTGTCGGCAACAAGCAGATCCGCTGGGACGGATCTTCCGAACCTGCGGATTTCTGCTGCCCTCGGTCCGAATTTACGGAACTCTGACCCACAAAGCTACAGTTCAGCTCACTGCAATTCCAACATAAAGCAAGAAATGTATAAAGGTTTGGGCGTCGATCTACTCACGCGCTTATACATTCGTATGTTGCATGGGGATGAGTGATTTGTTTTCTTACTGTTTTCTATTACTGTATTATTTGTGCATGCATATATGTATATATATCTACATACTTATTTAAATTTAAAGATATGTGAGTATGTATCTACATGCACATGTATATATGTGCATATGTAAAATATATATAAATATACATAATCAAGTTCAATAATGTGGCTACTTGGACTCGTTAATGAGGTTATAATTATTTTTCCATAATTTCTCAGCTATTATATTTTCTGCAATTTCTGCACTAGTAAAAACTTCAGAAAAAGAACACGCGTAGTCTTATACAAAACACCTTATTTCATCAAAAGCTTCGAGAGTATACGTGCATGGAACCACAATGAAGGAGTCGTAAATAATGTTCCATGTCACCATAAAGTTTCTGAAGTTACGTTGAAGACTGCAAGTTTTAAAATAGAAAAGCAAGCTCTTTCCTCAGTGCACGTTGGATTCGTTTTATTTCATGACACACATTCATTTACCATTCATGCACATTTTAGTCAGACACTACGTAAGTTCCTTCACTTTAGTTGTTGGCTGAACTCAGGATGAGTGCAGCTTTTATTCGTTGAGTTAGACGATGACATTGTGAGTTAGTGCCTCACGAACAGCTTCGACTCGAGCGGGATCGATCCGAACGAGATTGGATTGTCCAAGATCAGCTCTAGCGGGATTAATAAGAGCGTGATCGACACGAGCGGGTTCAGCCTGAGCGGGATCTACCAGAGCGGAATCGACACAAACGGGATCAGCTTGAGCGGAATCTACAAGTGCGGGATCGACTCGAGCGTAATCGACACAAGCGGAATCGGCTCGAGCGGGATCTACAAGAGCGGAATCGACACAAACGAGATCGATACGAACGGGATCGACACGAGCGGGATCGATACGAGCATGATCGATACGAGTGGGATCGATACGAGCATGATCAACACGAGTGGGATCGGTACAAACATGATCGACACGAGTGGGATCACGACGGAGTTACGGGAAAGAGGGAGCTGTGCTCCGGACATTTGTCTTCCCAAACGTCTTTGGGCACTCCAGCAGTGCCCTGATTTGTGGGTTTTGGGGCGCTCGTCCCCCTTTACCCCCTTAAAGGGCCTCCTCCATTGCGCGCCAAGCCCCCTAAAAACAATTTCCTTAACTGCTCCGTTTGTTTGCCCTAACTTGGCAACTCCAGGCTAAAAGGATCGCTCTTTCTACTTCCCTTTGATCCGAGGCTTCGCTAAAAAACTATTCGGAGCGAAATTTCTTGCTTCAGCTTCTCCCAGTTCTCCCAAGTTTTCTCTGTGTGTTGGGAGGGTGAGTTCTCTAAAAACTTCAACTGATAATTTCACAGAGAGCAAGTTCATTCAATAGTCTTATTCGTACAATGCTTCACTTCTTATCAAGTAGAGCGATCAATGTTAACTGCTATGGAATTATTTCCGTGCTCAGCAACGACATTTTTAGCACGCCAAAGCGTGCTGCTGAAGTCAAAATGTTACCTTGAAATTCATCTGGTTTTAATGGATGTGGTTAGACGCCCTGCACATAATTGTGTCCATTGAACAATGTGTGACCTAGGTCAACTCTTGATTCATTCTTGCCGTATATTCCCTTGATACTCGCGTATCGAATTGTCAGGTGGTTCCTAAATTGTGGCAACTTTTAAGAGTGGTTTAGAAGACTTTAGTGCTTTTGTGTAGCAAATGCTTTTGGTTTTAAGCATATATATTATTCAAAATTTGATCGTGCCCAAAGTCAGTCGTAAATGACAATATTTGGGGCGTGAACTTATAGTAGTAAAAATTGTAACGGAAACTAAGAACCAAGAATCAAATGGTGTTGAAGACATTGTAATTGCAGAGGGCAAACAACGTCTAAATTAAGTTAAGTAAAAGGTACATTAGACCAAGTGAGAGAAAAATTTCTATTAAAATAGGTATTCTGCGCTAGATTTTTCTTTTTACGCTCCGAGTGTGGTAAAACTTTAAGAGAAATATGGAAAACCTGATTAACCCATTCTCTGAAATTTCCAACCGTTATCAAAAATTAATATCATGCCGAACTTTCATATTAACCAAAGTCACAAGCACACACTCGACATATTTGACAGCTGAAACTAAATTTCTTTAGCTTTACAAGTAGAAAACATTCTCCTTCATCAGTTACTGCACAAAGACGTGTCTTGCCTTGAGCCTGCTTCCAGTTATAATATATCAAGCGAGGTCTTATCTTGTGGTCGGGTGAAGGCGGCGCTTGAAGTATCTCTCACTTGGCCTCGTAGTGCAGAGCGATGTTTTTCTTGAGACAAGGAGGGGGCTGAAGCTCCCCTCGCTCTCTGGCACGACCCCCTTTCGAAAGGTCGTGCCCCTCGATCGATAGGACGCCAGCGGTGGCGCTGGAATGAGTTCAGGCGCCTTCCCCAATCTTCGGACCATCCGAGCTTCACTGAAGAATGCTCGCCTCATCGGGAGGAGGGGGAATCACAGGCCCCACATCACAGCCCCTTTCCAATCTTTGGAGGGGGCACCATCACCATTCNNGGGGGCGGGAGAACAGCCATGTGCGGGAGTAACTCTTTAAAAGCACGAAAACAAGCGAGTGCTGAGCCAGGAGTGTTTGATATGTCTCTCACTGGAAGGCCATTTGGTCTACTTGTGGACCGTTTGTGCTGTACAGGGACCTTCGAGAAGTAGTTATAATTTGCCCTACGACTGCAGTTTTCCGCGTTTATAGCTGATCTGATAAATCGTGAAGATTCCTCTTCTACTGTGTTCTTCATTTATTTATGTTCTTTATTGACTGAGTTTGGACTGATAACTAATCACTGTGACGTACTTTTGCTTATGTGCTTATAAGAAGTAAGCATCATGGCAGGCATATCAACTCACAAAAGAAACTAGTTCTCGGAAGCACAGACGGATAATTTGTACATGATTATCATTACTGCATCATGAAGAAAAATCCAAAAAGTTCAGGATACTGACGTGAGCTAACACCATTGAAGAAATGGCAGCAAGGGAATTAATTATACCAGAACTGAAAACATATAAAGGTGGAGTTGTTAAGGAAAAGAGAATCACTAATGCAATTTGCTGCGCAGTTGAGTGATCACTCGAAGATAGTAAAAATTTGGACTTGACAACCATGAACAGCAAATAATGTGCCTAAATATATATAATTAACGAGGGATTAAATAACAAAATATAAAAAGAAATTTTCGAAATTATCAGAAGCGGGCAAATACTAATGCAGTTATTTAACTTATGTGTAATCGCGATATTCATATACTGTACTCTGTAAAATTACAAACAGCATCCAGATATCAAAATGTGAACATATATTAAACAAATATACCAGCTTCCTTGACACAATAAATTTGCCTTAAACCTCCATACTCCATAAAATCAAGTACACTCACGTACCATAATTTCGCACAACTCAACTTAATCCTCGTCAAAGCCGAATAGTTTATTTTCGGCGCCTCAGAACTCTTTCTGTGGCGCTTAACTCACAAGAGCTCGTTTGCTCCTAACATCGATGTAGTTAGAAGCTAAAATTGCTCGATGACGGCGAGCCTTAAATCGAAACCAGGCTAATTTTCGACGCTCGCTCCTTCCGCTGAAATAGAGAGGCTTCCTAATTACCCTTCCTGTCCGCTAAACAATGGCAGATAATTCCATAAACTGGAGCTGCGTCTGCACAATGTCCCAATTTTTCGAGGCATTCAGGCGAGGAGGAGTCGAGTGGCAGCGTCATATGTATCACAATGCGCTCGCGAGGAGCTCTCTACTCTAAAGCTTTTCTTCTCTTAAGAACTTAAATATATTCCTGCGTTTAGAAGAGAGATCGACTGCGGCTCCCGACGAAGAAAGCCATGATTTCAAAATTCTTTGAAAAATTCCAGATTTTTTGGCGAGTGGGTTTTTGGAGCTTCCATTCAAACGGCAACTTTACTTTCATAGAAATTTTTTAATCTAGCTACACTTGGAAAGAATTATAGTTTTATGCACATGGTTTGGGTGTTCTTAAACATAATATTAATTATTTTATTTTATTATGATAAGCATGTGCATTTGACATTAATAAGATATTCGTTATGGGTAGGTAGTAGCTTTAATTTAAGATATATTTGTTTCAATATTTAGCCGTGCGCGGTGTTGATAAAAACCTTGATTGATAAAATATATAAATATGTATGTGTGAATACTCAAATACATATATACGTATGAAAGCATTTGTTTATAAACTTCTTCCAGTTGTAAATGAAATACTTCTTCAAACCCAATTATTACTGACTCATTCTTTCAGAATTAGAGTAAGATGAGATTTACATGACAATGACAGAGGGGGGGTTATTAATTTAGCCTTTCAAAAAAATCGCTCAGTTTTAAGGGAATTGAGGCATCGACAAAAACCGAACGAATTTTCTGGTCAGCCCAACCAATGGATTTCTGAGTGGAAAGGTGGAGCACTATATTTATGCTACGTATAATGTATATTTTTATCCTTTTTAAATGTAAGTTCAAGTAGGATGCGAAATTTTACAAGCCGAGTGATATGCAACTGTTCAAACCCCTTCCAATTTTTTCATTGTTCCTCAACTAAGAGACAATTAAACCTTCTGATTTTTAAGAATAAACAAGGTATAAGTACCCATAAAAACTGGGAGCCTTCTGTCTGTATGATCTCAGATGGTACGTAGTTGTACGTTGCAGAGAAACTTTGATGTTGAGTCATTTGAAACGAACAAAGTTATAAGACATTTTTCCAGTCACTTGAAACAAAGAAAGCCCCTTGATTTTTTTCCCGTCAAAAACTCAAACAAGTCATTTGTGCTTCTAGAAATATACCAAACTAACAGCTTCTACTCATTGTTTTCGTAGAACTTATTCTCCTCTAGAGTAGAAAACTTTTTTGCAATAATCTGTAGCGATTGTATAAATTTTAGAGACGTAACGAAGAATGACTTGTCCGGCAATACCTCAAAAATTTAAAGGTAATATTTCGAAAAAAGTGCGGCGCTCCGGAATCCAAACGTATTTTACCTTCATAAAACTCATATTTCCCCATTAAACTTCAAAGCTATATTAACAAAGTGTTCCATATATTTCAATATACCTTGGTAAGTAGTGCAGTAATCTCCATAATTGAGCGTTGATTCAACGTCAATGCGTGACTGGGGTTCAACATGCCGACTCGAGTCGCAGCGGCCGATGGATCTTGTCAAGATTAGCATATGCACTCACAGCAGCAGGGCTTGTTATTACCTTAAATATATAGTATACTTATTATACTTTCATAATTGTATGATTTTATCATGAAATATACTCCAGTGAAATGTTGTTTTATAATATAATTTAATATAACTCAATGATTACGGGTTCGCTGTTCAGTTGAAATGAATATGTTGTGTTCACTAATCTTGACAAAATTCCTTCAAATTTCGTGAGCAGGCAGTGACGTGAGAGGTCACTTGGTGTTATTCGTTGCTTGTTGTCGCCAGAAGGCGACTGGAGTCAAATGATGACCTTTCCATCACTGGAAAACACCACCAATGCAAAACCCGAGGCACTTAAGTCGTCAAGACTTTACCATGGCAACAGACAACACTTTTATGCATGAAATTGTCTGGCTTAACTCTGTGACTCTTGGTCTATGTGTAGAAAACTATTCAGCTAAAATTCGAATACTTGGCAGTATTTATGGATGACTTGATATTTTTATGAATAATGGCATGTGTTTTTAGTTTCTTGGACTTTGAGTTGAAAAATTCTGTAGCAGTCATAATAAGATTCATAGTTTTGTGTAAAACTAAACGAGAATATGTTAACCAATGGAAAATTTGTTTAGTTTATTTCTCTGTTTGATATTACAGCTGCTGCCCCACAAACAAAGCGACATTTTGTTATGCTTATCACAATGCACATGAAATTTAATGCACATAATACATCCTACTCTCTGATCACATCCCAATTCCCTCATTGTTGAATGATATTCAGCGTCGAAATATTTATTTTATCTCAGCAGATAAAAACTGAACCTTTAAAAATCGTATTGTAATTGTAATTGAACGTAAAAATTGATCCTTTGCAAGCGAAGTAAAGCTGCCCTTGGTTCTCAGAAGTGCAATTAAGTTATCGTTGGCTGAGCAGGGAAATCACGTGGATTGCGTGACGCCGCCGCGTGTTCTCATGTGCCGAGATAGAACTGTTGTCACGTACCGGCCAGATCTTACAGTACAAAGAATCTCAAGTATCTACATTCATACTAGATCGGAAAGTGCTCCTGCCAGGTCATACTTGGTCGAAAAGTGTCCTGAATAGATCAGCTTGTACGTCGATCAGTGTCCCGATAAAATTAAACTAGGTTGAAAAGTGAATTTTCTATGTCGGAATATAAACAATCTCGTTATTTCAAATACATTAAAGTGTCATAATTTTACTTTAGTGTAATATTAATTTATATAGGAAAGGATGGTGGTCACTTGGAGAGACGCTAAGGCTCCAATGTGCAAGAAATTGGAGAAGTTGCAGCATAATAGACTTTGTAAAGAGTTTTGTGCCATTCCCAGGTGCGTTTGTTTGCATGTGGCTACAGTAACAGTGCTGGATCAAGCTAAATTTACCTTGAATTTTTACACATAATACAGCAGTTTGAGTCTCTACATGAAATACTGATAGTGCAAAATAATATCATTATGTGTAGTTCTTTTTATTTCTCTTATTTTAACCGTAAAAACGATTCTAGCTTCTCACTGACTACCAATCTTTCTTCTCTCATCCAAATGAATAAAAGATAGAGCTTTGCTAGACTCACTCTCCACTCATACAGAACGACTACTAGAAGTATGTGAGGGTGACAGCCACACTGTCTCTCACAGATCAAGGTAACGATAACGCTCAAGAATGTGACGCGCAGATGACACTTCGAAGAATTCTGCTTACGTGTCACTGACTTAAATGAAGTCTCTTTGTAAGACATATTTGTGGACGAATTGCAGATGTTTCGATCATACACAATGTGAAGTTGTACTCCCAGAAATGTTTGAGATCTCTCAACCATTATAAATACCTGTGGCGCGTGAGTCTGGGTTGCTTAGTGAACTGTTGAGCCTTAGAATAGCGTGTATAGATCACGCCTTCCCTAGCATTGATTCAACCTTTGTTCGTTTTCCCAGCAACAATGTCTGGATGTTCTAACATTGTAAAAACATATTTAGTTCAAACTAATCGGTTGTTTGAATGATTTCACTTCTAATGACTTACCCACGGCAGCTTGTGCATTAAACATTTAAGTTTAAATGTAATATATTATACACAACTTTCTTTATATTCAAATCAACCATTCATAAATGTTCCCTAAAAATGTCTCTCAGCTCTTTCTGACATGCTGAATAACCATACTTGCTACGATGTGTTTTCCGAAAATATATTTCCGACTTTGCTCAATAGAAGTGTTTGAAATTACTGAACATTTAGCAACGCCATCGTAGAGCACAAGCCCATCAAGGGGACAGAGAGCTTCAACGTCGATTTATTTAACATCTTGGGCTTCAGAACACTTTGAGTATTTCTCAAATGTATTTGCATGTCTGTATGAGGTGAGTGAGTCAAATGTATACTTCTTCGAATGGATTGTCCTAATTTCTTCTTTTGTATCATCATCAATCTATATATTAATACGCTTACGACTATCGTACCTGTGCGTCACACCCTTCATTGCAGTATTTATTATACGGATGGGGTCGGGTCACGTTACATTATGTTACTTTGGGTTGGGAATTTTATGAATGTTTTGGTTGTAGAATTTGTTCTATTTTTTTTATTTTTTAAATGGTTTAAATTTGTTGTATTTTTTAAATTACTTTTTAATGTTTTTAATTTTGTAAATTTTCAAATGGGGTAATTTTTTGAATTTTTCGAATTTTTTAGAGGTTTTTGAATAGTTTAGTGGTTTTTATTTTTTGATTTTGTTTTAATTTTTTAAATTGCTTAAAATTTTTCTTTTTTTTTAGTTTTTGAATTTTTTGAATTTTCAGAATTTTTAAATTTTTTATATTTTGTCAGTTATTTGAATTTTTGCCATTTTTGATTTTTTTTAAATATTAAAAAGTGCTGATAGCGTATCAGTGATACCGATAATAATACCTTACTTATGTGCGAACTTGTACTATGCAGCCCCATGAAATTGCGAATTTTTGAACGTGGCCCATGCACTGAAAAGTTTGCCCACCCCTGATCTAAAACAATGGAGCAGAGAATAAGAGAACAAAGAGAAGCAGCAAGAGAGAGACAGAGAAGGAGCCGACAGCGCTTGCGAGAAGATGAAAGGCAAGCAACTCGTGATAGAAGCAGACTACGAATGCAACAGCGAAGGATGAATATGAGTCAGGAGGAGCGAGAATTGCATCTTCAAATCATGAGAAATAGAGGTCAAGAAAGTCGAAATGATATGAATGATGTGGAGAGACAGCAATTTCTAGACAGCAACATGAGTCGACAGCAGTTTCTAGGAAACAGGAGAAACAGAGACCATGAAAGAAGAAATAATAATAATATGGAACACCAGATACATTATACTGGAGCCATGGATGTCCGATGTCAATTTTGTGGAGCTCTAAGATTCCAAAGAAAACAACTAAATTGTTGCCATAATGGAGAAGTTTCACTTCCTCCCCTACAAGAATACCCCGAAAATTTGAGATTACTCTTTGATGCCGACGGTGCAGAGGGTTCTAATTTCAGACAGAATATAAGAAACTATAATTCTGCATTTGCTTTCACATCTTTCGGTGCGAACATTAGACCTCCTCCAGGACGTGGACCGTATTGTTTCCGTTTATAAGGTCAAACTTACCACTACGCAAGCAACCTCCATGCAGATGACCCTGAAGAGAGAAGATGCGGCCAGCTCTACATCTTAGAAACCAATGAAGCCATACAAACTAGAGCAAATGCGCACGAAAATGCTAACTGCTTAGTATCTAATGAGTCGCACTCAGTTCCCAGTGTTAAAATTCGCGCATTCTGTGTTCTCCCTTGCATTCTACAGCAGATTTTTAATTCTCATGTATGATAAATTGACTATAACTATGCTGCAATAAGTGATTGACTACAAGTATGCTGCAATAAATGACAAATTAAGTTTGCTATTTTATTTTTACTCGTTAGAAAGGTTGCGTTAAGTTGAATGGGTCTTTCATTATATATAGAATATATACATACACACATGTCCTGTCTTACATTATAGTGGTTTCATTTAATTTTCTAGGATGGCATCAAAGTTGTTGAATCACATAATCAATGATTGTTAATTTATTCACTACCTGTAAAATCATGCTACTGAACTAACCGCGAATTATTCGCGGGTCCTGCTAGTTATTCATTAATACAGCTATGTTTAGCACTTAAAGCCAATCAGTCAATTAAAAACGAAGCTAGTGAGTTTCTTATTCGAGTTACTCTGTTTGAATTGAGCAGGTCTATCATGCACACAAGTGTAGTGCATAACAGTGACCCCTGTTTGCAGTGGTCTACTAATTGTAGCATTCAATTACCTTGTTTCATCTTTCTTGTTCTAGTATAATTGATCTAATTTGTAATTAGCGTAACACAGGCGCCCCTAGTACGCCCTAGTACATAAATGTTCATTGTGTCCCAACTTTTGGCCGGTGATTGTTTACTCCATTTGAGGGGCCCGACTAAGGTAATCTGAGATCATCGTCCATGTTACGTGGCAATGCTGCTATTGCATTATAATATAACTTGGAAGTTATTCAACAACTACAGATAATTCTGCCTGATAGAAGATTTTCTACGATAGGAACATTTTCGTTTGTTTAAACTTGATCTTGCATCTGACAATTTGTAACATTGGCTAACCCATCACAATAATTTTTTTCAGCCTTTGAATTTTTGTTGTTATAATTGTCAGTATTTCTTATGCATGGTCAAACTTTAACCAACGCTCAGAGATCCATTAACTTTCAAAGTATACTTAAAATATTCAATGGAAATTCATTCACTCAAAATTCCTTATTTTCCTTTGAAAACACATTTTAATTCTCCTGATATGTCCAGTCTTCTCACCACCAGTACTTCAGCCCCATTTTTTCTTGATTCTCAACTCACTCCCTCTGTTCCCTGATCCCAACCCATTACTTCTGTGGGAAAAGCATTCTGGGTTTCCCCTCGATCGCACATCGGAAGGGGCTGACGCTCCCGAAAGCGAGGCTGTTAGATCGAGTCTTTGCGTGAGGCAGCGCAATCTGCGCCTCCCTCGTGCTTGCCAGGCTGCTGCTTTCTTTTCGTATTGATGCACAAGTGTTCCTTGGAGTTACTCATATTCTAATTGCAAATATTCGAGTTCCACTTGAAACAAAGTAAAGTGACCAATCTTTTGGCTTTTACAAGTTAGAGTTTCAGTCTTTTGCATTAACCCCGGTGTTTTTTGATCATTTTTTCACGATTGTTCCCTTAGAGATGTAATATTAGCACTCGCTCTAGGCCGAACACAGTAGGCCTCTGCGGAGACGCTCAGTAAACGGCCCTGTGTGAACACAGCTGCTCATGACATCTTAGGTTGTGAGCCCTTCTTTTAGAGGGGAGTGTCTGTCGAAGCAGTGTGTTAGGCGCACACTAAGGAGAACCAAAAACTACAAGACAGCCCTCTTGATTTTCGTTGCTAATTTGAGTAGTCGCTGTAGATAGAGAAATATACGCGCATAACAATAACGCTACACCAGAAACATTAGAAATATTCTTACTAATTTAGAAGAGGAACACGATTTAATCTCGTGCATTCAAAATTTTTCTGTTTTAAACTAATTTATTGTCTAAATGGGGGCTACTGAAGTTGTTTCTCAAGAATATTTAATAAATCATACAAAACTCAAAATCATCATCATATGAACAGTGTTTTAGTATATCGTTTTCAGATGTCTTAGTACCTCATTCTTTTTAACTCTCTGTGCGATTATATTTCATGGCATTCAGGAAACAAATATATATGGTTTCAGTGCAAGCCATTTACGGTATGAGTTCATTTTAGTAAACTGTCACGCAGTGTAAACTGGACACTACATAAGCAGCGAAGTAAGGCATCGCTTGCAGAAGTGGCTTTCCTTCAGCTCAGGCAGCTCTGAGGGTCTGCAATGTGGAGAGTCGGCTCCAAATGACGCTGTAGAGCCGCTGGGACCCTCGTAAAAGCCTAACAAACGCTCGCCTTTGAAAATGACACCGGCGCGCAAGTTAGCACTGCAACGCTTTTCTCCTAAGACACACCAAAAGAGCCTCTTTTAAAGCAAAGCCAAGAGACTGTAGTCTCTCTTGTCTGTGGCAAGTTTTCTAAAAATGTTGAAATTGTTCTCAAAATTGAGGAAAATATGTTGTACATCACCGAATGTGTAGCCTTCGAATTTATCGTTCAATAGAAATTTACCTGGTCCAAAAAAATTTACCTGGTCCAAAAAAGATGAATTTTTTGCATTTGTTAAATTACCAGAATGGTTTGATCTACACTTGATATCTATACGTTTATGAATCTATTGCGGAAATGAACAGATGAAAACAACCATGACAAAATAGCCGGAGTAAATAAAACATGGATATCAGTTTCCCAAGATTTTATTTTGGCTTGCAGCAGCTCCTGAAACAAAATTCTCACAAGGGTGAGGTGGATCCTGAAAAAATAATCTGTTTGCATGCATTATTTTCACAATTATCAAAAATTCAGCCCTATCTATTCCTTTTCTACTGTCACACTGATAAAAGGGGCAGAAAATGGTGAGAGAAAAGTCTTTGTAAAGTTCCCAGGTGAAATAAGCTTGTAGCTACAGTTCTTATGAAATTATTTTCACTGGAAATATTGAAATTCTCTGAATCCTTTTAGGGGTCTGTTACCATCGTTTCGTGGAAAAATACGTCGGAATTAAGGTTCCTATTATTAATTGACCATCAAAAGTTCTTCCTCGAATAATTAAAGTTGAGGTTGCAGGCTCATAGGACAGCAATTTGCAATTCAAACTTGTGTTTTTTTGGATAAATTCCATATTATCGGTACATGATGTTCCAATCTCTCATTGCTCATATTTGTGAAGTGTACTTGACGCAAGCCCATACTTTTGCTTGCTTTAAAGCATGCAAGACTCGAGGCAGCACCGTAAGTTGCAGGCGAAAATTGTCTCTTTGTTGCGTTTGAAGAAATAAAAATCTCGCTGAAGGTGACCCAACAATGCAAAATTTAACACTGAAAAACAATCCTTTCAACTGCAGCCTGAGAAAAAACATGGTGTGCTAATTACACAGAACGTACATCTCATCACATTCATCTTATTCAAAATACAGAACAGCAACTACCATACGTCGCTTTAATGTAGATGAAGTAATTAAGTACGTAAACCAATTTATATTGATTAAACTCCATATTCAATTCCTATTAAAAAAACACACCTACGAGTTACTCGAGGTTCATTTCGAAAATATAAAAATCAGTGATGGCATTGTAGAAGTTTAGCATCAACCTCTCTAAATCATGACGTGAATCTGGCCTTTTGTGTACACAGCGTAATGTTCATTTATGTAGAAGTTATTCGGTCTCCTATAACCAAAGTTTATTTCTCGCCCAATAAAAAAATTCCAGAAGAAAGTTTGTAGTGTTTTAAAGGAAAAGTTGTTAAACGCCGTTTTCCAATCTTCCATTCGATATTACTTTACATTTTACCATAACTTATATTAAAGTATATGCTCAGATATCATTCTCACTTCAAAAGCAGCATCGATAACAAGCCTTGTCTATCCGCACGTTCTCCTCGCGAAAAAATCGGACCATTTTGGCTGAAAGACTGGTGTATTTGAGAGCAATCCTCCATCATGGGATTAGTAGGGCGGTTACCGGCTTACGGATAAAGACATGGCAGCGTCAGGGCAAGTGCTGTACTCGGGGAATAACTTCCCGGATCTGGGGTAACTTTATGGGGGTCAGGGGAAATTAGGACAAGTGTGTATAGCCATGGGAAGCGGGTTGGACGTCGTTCTTGAATTTCTTAGGCAAAAGATGAAGAAGATTGAAGGGGTTGCAGATAGAAAATGCATTAGAATTTTTATTTAGGTTTTCTCAACAAATATATATAATATTTTAACTGGTGTTATCGCAGCGAAGAAAATAATAAAAACCCTGAACTAATATTTACATGTTGAAAATCAATTTCGTGATTTTTAAAAGAAATAAGCCTTCATATTATATTATAATACATAAATAACACAATTTAAACTTATACTGAATAACATGAAAAGTTCAAAACTTCTCTTGTTAGAATTATGGGGATAAAATTAGCGATCAATATACAGAACCTGTTAAAACGTTCCCGATTTTAGTGGGAATATTTATCCAGGAGAGCCATTTAAAGGATCGGTGTGGCCGACGACTAGTTAGCGATGACGGTCATCCAGCACAGCAAGCGAACGCTTCAGGATTACAGATCACGCTGGTAATTTTACGCTCAAACGCTCTCTATTGCGTAGAATTAAGGAAAAGATAAGTAATACGAGCATGAACCACGAGTAAAGCAATCACGCACACTATGTAAGAGGATGCCAGGTTGTGTGTAGTGAGAACACACTGTAGAGGAGGGTATGATCTGCGTGTGCATGCATTGTATGTTACATAAGCTCCAAGCAAATGGTCATGTCAACTGTATGAATTACCTACTTTGTATATGAGCTGTAAACTGGCCGGGAAAAACTCACTCTTTATGAATAATGAACAAATACAAGCAGTGTGAGGCCAGCGATCATGCTCTTTATTTTGCACCTGACATTGATTCGAGTGAAATGAAACGAAAGAGTGAATGAAAAAGATAACTATTTCTATACGATTTTCCACAAATGCAAGTGAGCTCAGATGTATTATCTGTTTGTCTCTTTGGGATCTTGTTATTTTCATTTTCTCTCAAGGTCTGGAAGCCTGTCATCATTTGTGTGCTCCGACACATCAATATGAGTCACGTGTTCTGCTTGAGGTAGCTGCAGTCTTCCGGATCATCTCACTTGATTACCTGAAACCAGGCCTGTATTTAATTTCATGAGCAATGAGGGTAGAATATGTCAGTATTTCTTTCCGTATGAACCTTTTTACTCTGTAATTGCATGTTCTCTAGCATAAGCGAGAAATTAGTTTTGTAAGTTAACTCTACGGAGGTAGTAAGTAAAATTTCATTAAATAACAATCCTTAATATTCGTATCAAAACGTAGTGCGCAAAATACTCAATAAAAGTACCAAGTGCATTGTAGTACATCCCTCAATTTGAAAGAAACTCGAAATCTGAGACAAAATTTTTTTCTCAATTCTTCTTCCATTTTTAATGCTTTAATGTTCTTTGGAAACAATTTCCTCCTGCCAGGCTCGTGTAAAAGAGCCCTCGTAAAATAAAGTAATTTGTACAAGAGATAAAAAAATATATTTTGTACCTGCACTTTGGAATTTTACTTGTCAACTTTCAGTGATAATTTAAAAAGATTCTTCGAGCATAAACGTATTAATACTATTAACTAAATTATTATAACTTCAACATTGACAAAAAGATGAAATTTGAATTATGCATCATCAAGGATCCTATTTTGTTCAATTAATTTTTCACCAAATGAAAAATTTAATCAATTTGGGAGAGTATAAAGTTGTAAAATGTCTCCAATCATTAAATTGTATTTTCTACGCAGCAAATAGTTGTTTAGTAAATATTATTGATGGACGCTGCTTCAGAACGCCGTGGTGCAGCACGCAGCACATGCTACATGTTGAAAGGCTTGTGTTTCTCTTAAGTGTCATTGTGATGTTATTTCCTTTTGATCGTGTCATAGTTATGTGGTACCCCGTCCGTGTATGGTCAAGATAACCTTGTACCACGTCGGAGTTCAACACAACGTGGTACCACGTCGGAGTTCAACACAACGTGGTACCACGTCAGTGTTCAACACAACGTGGTACCACGTCAGTGTTCAACACAACGTGGTACCACGTCACTGTATGTTCAAGACAACAAATTACCACTTCTCTACATGGGTCCAAACGATAACAACAAGGATTTATCCAAGATGAAGTTGCCTTGATAGTAAAAACGAGCTCATGTGTATGCATACATTTGAGACATGTACACTGTACCAATACTCGACTCTGCCAGTATTTATGTCTTGCTCCTAATGTACACTTTTAGTAAAAGTGAAGTAAGGTTAAGCTGGTAATTTGATACAGAAATTAAACCATAATCACGGTTTGATTTTCCTTCCTAGTCTGATGACAGTTTTGTGTTCTGCTCGAAAGCTCACAGCCGAAGACTTGATGATCAGGAACTCGAAGGGAAATACTCCACCCAAGTTGAGCGTGTCATTTTTATCGTAATTATGCAATTAAGCCAGTAGAATTTCAGTGCATCCGAGCTCTTGGCGAACACGAGATTTACAGGCAAAAGTTTGACCAACTGTCACCGGTGTGTAGTGTTGGAGTCTATGTGTGTGTGTGTGTGTGAGAAGAGATGAGGTTGTGAAGGTAGTGTGGATGGGTGGTGTTCGTGTCAGGGGTAGTAGTGGAGGTGGTGGAAGTGGTCGAGGTGGTGGAGGTCGGTGGAAGAAGTCTGCCCTCTCTCGCACTCCGAGGCGGGACTTCTAGCGCCGATGGATTAATTCACTTCGCTGCCTCCTCCCACTCATTGTGACTCATTTGCGAGGATTTCATACTCACTTCAAGCCAGGCATCCCTCACCGAAGTTCTGACTGATGGGTTGACTGAAACAACTTCCAAATCGCGTCGTTGAGACTTTCAAGATGCTAATTTTCACACCCTAAAGGAACCTTGGAAGGCGATATTTGCGCGGTGCTTGCGTGTGAAGTTGGATGCGTGACCGTTGAGGTGGGTGTCACATGGCTCCTCCTCCAGAGGTTGAGCAGCTTCCATTGGTGGATGGCATGCAGCAGCAGAGTCTGCCGCTGCTTGTGTGCCGCTCTGCAAGCGTTCACGGCCAGTGTGGGTGCGCTCGCCCGCTCGATAGGTTTGTAACGAGTCAATGATATATCGTGACTCCGCGAGTGCTACTTGTCCTTCTCAACGCTTACGTCGCCGGAAACCAACGAACCATTTACTCCTGTTTCCATCTTTCCGCTAGTTGCAAGTGACAGGATTTTTCAGAGAAATAATGTGAAGCACAAAGTTCCGAGGTGTGACATAAATTCAACTTGCCAAATTTTTCTTAGCGAGTAGATTAGATTGTGTAAATTTTCACGAGTGTCTGTTTCTACGCAGAAAATTTCCTGCAGATTTCTTTGAAAGTGTTTAAGGTGTTTAAGGAACAGGTTCACTTGAATTATTTTCAGTTTAGCAGTGGCCGTGTGTGATGTGCGTGCTGGACTCCGAGTGAGCTGGACAGAAAGTTGCTGATACACAAAAATTTCGAGTGAATTTCTTCGTACAAAATCGACACAGCACGGCGTTCTCCATGAGATTCGATAACCTCAGAGAAGCTGGTCAACTTCTAACTTCCCCTTTGACTTCCCCTCCTCCTCCCCATCTTCCACCACCGCATCCCCCTCATCCATCATCCTCCAACATGGCCTATCACCCACTTTTCCTTCAAAGACCCACTGATTTTAGCGTCAATTCCCTCTTGACGCAATCCCCTTCATACTTACCTGGTCTAGGCTTCCCCACGTCAGGATCACATTCGCCATATAACCTGTTCCCTAAATTCCCTGGGGCATTGGGGCCTTTTACGGGGTCCGACGATTTGCTGTCGCAGTCGGCGCATCTCCGAAACCCTCTTCGGTCTCTCATTCCAGAGGAGGACGGGGTTGTCGATGACCCTAAAGTCACGTTGGAAACCAAGGAACTGTGGGAGAAGTTCCATAAGTTTGGAACTGAAATGGTCATCACCAAATGTGGAAGGTCAGTCCATTATTTAATTTGTAAAGTTCTCTTCTAGAAGCTGGTGATCTTGAAATTGTAAAATCATAGTTTTTAAATGCATAAAATTTGAAACTGAATTTCGTGCGGCAGGAATTGTGTTAGTTTGTGTTATATAAAACGATTTTGTTGTAGGTGTACTATTCAATTGTATCTTTCATGGATCATAATTTTTACAACAATATACGTATTCAATAGATTCTGCAGCAAATTACTGGAAATAAATTTCACTAATTTCCTACGTGTATTGTCCGCTTTCAACACCAAGAAATAAAACAAAATAATGGTTTGATTAAAAACATGGGACTTTAAATCAAAATGAATTTTTTTCTCTGAACAAATTTCACTATATTTTTGAAGTTTTCACGTAGAACTTGGATCCAAGGAGACTCACTAAACTTGGGTTAAAATTCACAATTTTTGATTTCAACGAAGGTCAAACCTCAGCTAAAAGATGCATGGTAGTCGTTATCGTTCAATTTATCTTATAACAAAACTTGCAAAAAATTATTGGAATTAAATTCCAAAAATAACAATGAGGTCTCATTCGTGACAACATGATTATTTCTTAGGCAACACATATGTGTGTGAAAAAACTAAACGTGTACGTTCATGCATTTTTATTATAAATTATTCCCAAGTTTGTACCAAAATATCTGATTTGTATACTAGAAACACATGTAGACTGGCAGGCTATCAAAAATCAACACTTTTACCTCAAATAAACTTGTTTAAGACAAATCTGAGTATCTAAAGTACGTATGCAATGTTGATCTCGACACCTGTGTGTTTGGTGCTGGTAAATATCACTCATTTAGTGGCGTGTTATCGCTACGTCTGATGCACACCAGCTCTGCAAACGCGCATGTCAGTATAACCCCTGGCGCTTCAAAACTTTAACCAGCAATGCTGGAAATTACAGGTCGTATGTCAGTAGAACTCCGGCGCTTCAAAACTTTAACCAGTAATGCTGGAAATTACAGGTATTACTTAATTAACATCATTCATGGAGTGCTAAACATTTAGGGTGTTGTTGTGAAGGTGCTAACTTCAACTCTGAGGGAAACATGTGAACTCATTTTTCTATGCAAAAGGGCCAAAAAAAATTGATTCTGAATTTTATGATTGAGATTTTGTGGTATAATTTCGAGTTAATTTTTATGTTAACATGGTAATATTTACTAGATATTAAAGCATTTAAAACAGGTTAATGTACAGTACGTAACAAACTAACATTATCGTGATTACTTCTCAAATTAACATCTGGTTCTATGATGGTTAGACTTCGTGGAGTGTTTTGGCCTTCAAACTAACAATATTTTCTTTAAACTGAGGTATTTGAGATGTGCGAAGTGTTATTTATAGCCTCGCTCTGCAGAAACATTCCATATCCAAGTTAATGTGTATATCTAAATGATTTTTTAGATTTTTAGTGCTATTTTTGTGATATGAAGTCGTAGCACTGCAATTTTTATCATGGTTTATTATTATTGTTTAATAATTTGGAAACTTTTTCATCCTTGTAATGATGAAATGGAGAAATTTTTCCATATAATAGCTACGTGAGAACAGTATTTTTTTAATCTAAAATAAATGCTTTAAAAAGTGTAAGAGAACTTTTTAGTTAGATCTAGTAATTTATATTTTAATTTCATGTTGATTTTCCTCACTGGCTGGCTGACCGAGTCCTGATTTGTTCAGAAATTTAACCCCATAATTTAACATTTTATTTATTGTGTATTGAAGAACATTGAGCCTTCAATTCGAAGTTTGAAACTTGAAAATTGCCCAAAATTAATTTGCTTCATATAGTCATATATTGCCACATAATTTTCTAAAAAACGTCACACATAAATACATACAAATGTATGCACAATTATATCGAATCCAAGAAATAGTTTAAATACACACAGTTTGTAATCCTTTATATGTTTAATAATTATGGAACTCTACCACACGCAAACAATTGTTTTAGGAGCTTTTTAGCATAAATGACACACATTGACCGGGCATAAGCTTTTAACACATTAGTAGCAGATATAATTCAGATATGAATATCTTTACACATGATTTTGAATGTGGTGAATACCATATGTTAGCAAGGGGAAGTTTTGCTGTGAAGTTTCTGTAAGATTGTACACATGAAGGTTACTCTTCTGTACATGATATATGCATATTTAACACGTTGCCTCCGATTGCCTGATTGGTGTAAAACTTCTCTTTGTACGCATAGTCACTAGAAGGATATGAAAAAATTACAGAACCTAACCTCAGTGGTACACATACGTACCACTTCGGAGTCAACGTGTTAAGCATGCAATCTTTAAATCATAGCTGTTTGTGTGACTAAATTACTTACTTGCAAGACTCACATCTTCCTGCAACTCACAGAATTAATTATTTCACGTGTTTAATAACTGGTCGTCTACAGCAGAAATAGATGGATATTGAGCTAGCGAAATCAGGAGACGTTTAGATTGTGTGCAGTTTTAATGCCCTTTTTAATCATGAAGTATGAAAATAACTGAATAATAATTTCAATGAATTACCACATTAATTATTGTATCACTTTTCGTTCCTAGCATTAATTTGGATTTTTTCTTTGGGGACTTTTTGTATGATTTGTTCTTCACACTTACATAGAAATAAAGAGTAAGTCTTAATCTTTATTACTTGTGCAAAAGATCTCAGGGGATTTTGATGACTTAAATAAGGCAGTTAACCACAAAAGGACTCAGGCATGCGTACAAAATATGAGACATACAACTTAGTTAAGAATTAAATAATTGGTATCAAATTACCATTCAATTTAATTACTTTCCTGAAAATGAATGAATTATATATTTATTCATAAATAAATCATATATATTTATTAAATAAATAAATAAATAAATACATAAAACGGACTTGAAAAATCGGAGATTCTTGTTGTAGTATTAAAACACTTGAAATAAGACACCAAAATAGAGACGTATATTATTTGCGCTGGCTCACATTTACAGTACACTCGACCGTCCTGTGTATCTTACATTGTTACTCAGTATCCTGTACGCTCATTTGCCGGAAATTAATTTGTTTTGAATTTTACCTTCAAAACAAAATTTTGCGTTCACTAGTCTATCTCCTGCACCGCCAGAAGCACGAGAATTAAAAACTTAGCTGGACTGAAACTTGTCTTGGTTGTCCTTCCTTAAAAATGAATAGATTTTTTGGAGAAGGATTAGCAAAACTAGTTAATGACCTTCGCACAATTGAATTAATTTTCTTCTGAAACTGGGAAGTTTGCAAGATCTACGGAGCTAAATGTGTAGTTACTGTAGTAGAATAAACTGAAGGTAACTTACACTTTAGTAGGATAAACTGTAGGTGACTTATACTAAGTAGACTAAACTTTAGGTAACTTAGACTTAGTAGATTAAACTGTAGGTAACTTAAATTTAGTAGACTATACTGTAGGTAACTTAAATTTAGTAGACTAAACTGTAGGTAACTTAAACTTAGTAGACTATACTGTAGGTAACTCACACTTGGTAGACTAAACTGTGGGCAACTTATGTTTAGTGGAATATATTGTATGTAATTTACTGTTCTCGATATTATTTAGAATGAAATAAATATTACTCCGTTCTTTGAGTACTTTAGCTTGTAATCAAAATTTCTGAACTAAGATACCCAAAACTCTTTAATATCTCAATTCTCAGTCGCTGCAATAATTCCTTCACACAAATTTCTATTCTATTTTTACTTAGCAGATTTGTAATTTTCAAAAATAGCAACAGAGATATTTTTCAATTGAAACAGCCCTGTGAAGTATTTTTCATTTAAATTCTGATTAGTGTTTTTATTTAAGGAGGATTAGAAAGAAGAATAAATTTTTATTCATGGGTACACAAACGTACATAATTCTCGACGTAACACCAATTCATGTTGATTATTATGCACTTTGCATGAATGCTCGGGCAAAAAATTATGAAATTTACAGAATTAAACGATGAGTAAAAAATTAAATGACAGCGATAGCATTTTCTAACTGCACCAAATTTACCATTTTATTAATAAAATTTCATAAAAAATCGGGATGAAAGTGAATTGAAGTGAATCACATATTAGTTTGTCTGGAGAAAAGGACAATGCGCTGGAAAATACGTTGTTACAATTAATGGTATATATATTTCATGAATACTTTACATGAATACTGTGCATGAATACTCTTTATAAATACAGCGTGTGAAAACTGTTTATGAATATAAATACGAATACTGTGAATCCTGCGTATGATTACTGAGAATAAATACTGTGAATTAATACTGCACATTTGTATGAATACTGTAGCATACATAAGCTAACATTCTGTCATGATGACGATTCTCACCTGTATAATAATATTAATTAATTTTTAGTAATGCTAGTTGCACCGTAACTAATACAAGCGTCACATATCGCTGTAATGGCTTCATTACGTATTTCTAAATGACGACAAATCTTGTGGAATATACGCTAGTCTCCAAAACCTTGTATGTTCCAAGATCTCTAACTGTAAAAGTAAATTCAATCAATAATTACATTGATGTACTATGAAGGAAAACAGAACCGTAGGCTAGGAAAATTTCCAGCAAAGCATGGACTTTGAGATCAATTAATTTGAAATCACGTTGTAACAACGTATATGTAAAATTGTTTTAGCTTTGTTTGGATTTAATTCTTGCTCGAGCTTCTCAAGCTATCGAAACTTTCAGTCTACTCACATTCGCTGTATTTGAAATTCCCTTCTCGTTTTCAGTACATCAGCAGCAGCAGCCTCGTGGCAGCCAGATTTGTACTTCATTTTACTACATTCTAAAATTCATTATCTTCCTTTGACGTAGCAGAAATTTAAAAAATGCAAAATATACTCGTATTTTATACTCAACTTTTTTCCATGTCGTATCCCCGCCATACATGTATTATACTTGTCTCTAGGCAATTTCACATGACATATGCCTGTTTTATTGCTTTGTTTGAGGTTTGTGAGGCTGGTCATTCAACAGATGAACAAGTTCGAGCACAGATGTGTCTGTGTGAAATATCACTGCTCAGCCCCACAAGTGTGCTCGAAGTAAGCCTACGCATAGCATGGCTGTTGCATCAGATCGTAACTTTAACTCTTACTTTACTTCTCATGAATATTTGCATTCTTTAAACGGCGAGCTCTAGAGCGAGATGCATGGAAAGAATTCACTGCTGTACTGTACTATACAAAGGATCATTCTTATTTCCCTTTATTCTTTGCGCATTCTAACTTCATACATAATTTAAAACCTTCATTTTTCACCCCTTATTATTCAGCATTTCTGTCGTTGCACACATGCTTCCCTCGATCTTCCTTCTGCTGCCCTTAAGAAGCGTCCCGAGTCTCGTCTCAATGGGATGAAAAGAAGGACTCGGTGGGGCGTTCAGGTGAGAAGCGTCAGCACATTGCGCTTCAATGGTGAAGCCTCTGTTTGCGGCGTCCCTTCAAGCGCCTTCGTTCGCTTCTTCTTCTTCTCTTCATCTTGTCTCCACCAAACCCTGCATAAATCATCAAGGGCGGTCGCAGCCGAAAATCCCATCTTTCTTTTATTTTGTGTTTTTCAAGTCATTGAGATTGATCGATATTTGGCACCACTTCGGATTATCTAACGAGAGAAGTAGATGACGAGTGATCATGCATAAATAACACTATAGACAAAGCGAATTAATAGGCAGAATAATAATAGTAATATTTTACTTCTAAGGGTCTGTCATTGTTTGATGGAATATCTTCATTTCCGATAAGAAAACTTTTCAAAACATTTTTATAACAAGATCAATTTGGATCCCATTTCGCTCAAAATTCTGAGCACAAAGAAACTAAATTGTGGTAGAGTTTATGATCATCTATTTTTTGCCAAGGATTCAAAATTTTATTAGATTTTATTTCCTGAGCAACTAATCAAGTAGAGGAACAGCTACGCGAGTCTTCTTACTTTATTAGTCGCGGAATAAAACGGAAACCGCGTCCTCGATTTCTGCGCCTCGCAAATAACTGCACTCACTTCATATGCAACCCGAGACCCGGGCGAGGTAGTGGGGCCCTGGATCGATACTACAGGGCCCCAACTTTATATTGCATTGTTGAAAAGGTCCCCATGTTTATATGATAGAATTCCTTCAACTATGCGCCTCAATTTTAAACGGCGCTTGTTTCCAAGTCCGATAGTTTAGCAAGCATCCTAATAGTGCTCGTCGTTGTTACTGAAGAATGGAAATACAAAACTATGATCAGTATGATGTGTGCACGGGGCCGGCGACACAACTTTGTCTATATTATGCTTGATATGACTGGTGCACAGGAAATTATAATACAAGATTATTATTGTCATACTCTGATGGTATATTATATAGGAGCCTAAAATATGTAATGTTTTTTCTCTTAAGAACTCATGGGGAAAATTTTTTGTCTTTGAAATATGCGTATATTCGAAACAAGTTCGGGGCTTACGAGTAGTCCATGAAAAAAACAGTGAATTGAAGTTTATTTCAGATTGAACTAAAAACTGCATTAGTGATTAGTTTGTGCATACAATGGATAATTTCCACCATTAATGACTACATTTTCAACGTAGTTAAATAATTTACTCATTTCTAGAGTAAGGAATTATTTTGTCAGTTTTTACATATAAAAAAATGACACATATTTATTTTTTCGCACGTTCCTTCATAGCTTAATTTCATCAATTTGTTACACCATATTCAAATAATTTATGACCAAAAAATTGAACTTCCTTTCCTAATTTTGGAGTTTCGTCAGAGCATATTCTCGGCAGTCGGAGAACCGATTATATTGAAGGTGGCGATACATTCTTTGAAAATTGTCCCTGTAAACATTGCGGGCCTCACAAATACATGAGACGAGCTCAGTTTTTACGTCTCTCCCTCGGCTCGATTTCGCGGAAGCGGATTTGCTTCAGAGGATCTGAGCCTCAGGAGGGAGCCCATGGAGTTGCGGATCTTGCATACCGTAAATACTAATAAGAATAACAATACTCAAATTGTATGGGGACGACTGTTTTTGAAGCTTGAGTTTACCTGAGCCGTGCATGCACTGAAATGCGCATGTGAGCGTACATTTCATTTTCAGAATGTGACAGACCAAGGTTCCCTTAGTGAAATGTAGCAACTTCAAAAACCAGCTTAGTTTTGTGTTCGATGTTCAGAAAAATAATTTACTTAGAAATCAAGCGACTCGGGCTATTATTTAAGTTATTTTTTACCATGAACCTATAGGTTCATGGTAAAGAATAACTTAAATAATGTAACATATGTATATAATGTTTTTCATTCAACAATCACAATGTTATAATACAGAGAATAATAAGGAGTACATCTTATCAGTTATTTATTTACTACTTGGTCATATTCCACAAGCTTTTATTTTACAAAAAGAAATATTTACCGATAAATCAAATAAATCCTAACATTAATAATTACTTTGTAGCATACTGAATAACCATCTACTAGTGACAAACCTAACACCAATATTAAGTTGTAATTACGATCGTTAAAAGAAAACGCGTACAAGTATGAAACGTGTATTTGCTGTATACACTAGGCATACATGCTGCTCTCCTGGTTCATAAGTGTCTCGAGTAAGACAAATCGTCAGTTTTTAAGATGCACACGAGAATAAAGTACCAGAAAAGTGCACGCTACACCTTGTGAATTTTCACTTACCTCCTTGAGTGCAGTCACACTAAAGCGTGGATGCATGAAACATTTCTCCTACGTTGCCTAGGCCGTGTGTTAGCAGGAACGCTGATTTCAAAGTATACACATCCAGCAACTTTGATTCACTTAGAGCGTCTCACGTAAACCTCCCTCTCTAGTGATTCTTTGTGGGTTTGATTTATGTTAAGAACACGAATGCTGGTGGACAGAATGATTATTTCATTTTGCGTTTCTTTGCTATTCATGCTATGGACTTGAGTCTACTGCCACAAAGATTTGGTTCACGCACAATTCGAGCACGACCGATTCAGTGATATTGAGCGGAAGCTCAGTTAAATCTAGACTAAGCAACTCAGTGTAAGTGGACGAGGACTTGTTAGTTTTTATTTCAGTCCCGGTTGAAAAAGGAATCAACAAGCCAGTTTGTGATATTGTTGTGAAATTTTTACATTTAAGATCAGGACTTGCGGTTCATTTTCTGGTTTGTAAGTGTAAGTTTGTTGCGATACGGAGTACTGGGGAGAAAATTGTGCCTCTTTACGAAGGCCCGATGCCTACAAGAAGCCTATCTTGGACTTGGATCTCACTTAGGTGTAACCACGAGACTCAGGCAAAACTCGCAGTGTGTGGACTAACATAAAATATTTCTAAGCCTTGGAATAGAGAACAAACTCTTATGACAGATGTGCTTCTCAGGAATGTTTTCTTTTCGTTTCAGAGTTCGATACTCATGCTCATGAATACCTTACGTTATTACACAGAAAAAGCTTGTGAGTAAAAGGCTTTCTAGCAATAAAATACTAGTATTGATTTAGTCCTGATAAATTGGCTGTCAGTGGATAGGCAACACTTTGGCTAGTTCAATGTTGCATATTCGAGCACTTGTTACAATAGATTTCCATCTGAGGTGTGCTCGCCTGAATTATTTCTTGCGAATGGCTGTGAGGATATTGTGTTCAGAAAAAATCTGTCGATCTCGAATAAAACCGATGCAATGATACGCTATTCAACAGTCCAACATGTACACAAAGGTTTCGTATTCATTTCAAGGGGAAAATATCTGTTAGTAAATTAAATTGTCCTCTTCGAGTGCAGGTATTTTTATTCACTGTTGTCATTCGTCAGATTACCGGCGACTAAACCGGCGATGTTGCTGTGTAAAATTTTAAATCAACAGAAAACTTTCTGATGTGCATACGTTGACAGTTGTCGAGGGAGTACGTGCACGGTGATGAAATTAATACAAGTTAAACGAGAACTTTTCATCAATTTGTAAACCAGTCATATTTCAAACAACAATGACTTTCATGTCACCGTATCGCACACGTTGCAGGTGACAGTAAAAGTCTATAAAAGTACATTTCAACTAAAGAAAGTAAAATATTTTGTACACAGATAAAGTCAAATTTACCGTTTGCAGTTGTGCGATGTAATTTTTTAATTTCTCCCTAACCAACTTCAACTTTCAGAAGCAAGCTTGAACTATGCGTTGAAGCGACAATGTTTGAAACAAGGACTGAAGAAATACTGGAAAATCGGAAGATTAAAGCATAAATTTATAGTACACTTTTGCATGCAGAGCCACCTTATGCATTTCCCAGTGTATTGAATCTAAACTTTTCTTGATTTGTCTTGAACCAATTTCCTAAAATTAGAAAATTTGAATTTAAAGGGAGATATAAATAGCGAGAAAAAAGAAAGGAAATATAGTAAAAAATGTTTTCTTGAGTTGCTAAAAACAAGAATTGGTGAGCAAGTCACTTGTATATATGGAGCTTTTAATTCCCCAGTTCTTTTCATTCCATGAATGCGTCGTTAATAAATTGAGATTTCCATGTTAAAATTCATATTCACTACATCTTAGCTAAGATGAATAATTGAGGTAACCGATTTTCTTTTGGAAAATTGTACTAATATTTTAAATCTAGAGATTACTTCAGGCACGCTTCCGTACACTGAAGTTGCAAGGTGATGAGTATCAATCTTACAAATGAATTGGATTTCAAAGTAACAGCGGCGGTGGTATGAGTATGTTGCGTGTGTGACAAGGGGAACGTGGGTAATAGTGTTATTACGGTTAATATTGGTCACATGAGCAGCATGAGTAACGTTCATAACCTGGGTCAAATGGGTAACGTGTAACATGAACTGAACAAGTGTCATAGAGAACTTGATGAACATGGGTAACATGTAAAATATGTATGAATTGTGTAACTTTAGTAACGTTAGTATCATAGATTCCAACGTGCAACAATGTTCCCTTATGCTTCCCTTGGCAGAGACCTGCAATGAGACCAGCAAATAAATATTAATGAAGTTTCAGACCAATTAAATCTATATTTTCAGAACCTTTATCTCCATGCGTTGTCCCAACGGTAATGGCACCACACAAGATAAAAGTTGATTGATAAATTCTCGTACTAAATTTATTTTAACCTGTCATGCGCACACGTTTACCCTGTAACCGTCTTAATAAATTCTCGTTCTAAATTTATTTTAACCTGTCACACGTTTACCCTGTAACCGTCTTAATAAATTCTCGTACTAAATTTATTTTAACCTGTCATGCGCACACGTTTACCCTGTAACCGTCTTAATAAATTCTCGTACTAAATTTATTTTAACCTGTCACACGTTTACCCTGTAACCGTCTTAATAAATTCTCGTACTAAATTTATTTTAACCTGTCATGCGCACACGTTTACCCTGTAACCGTCTTAATAAATTCTCGTACTAAATTTATTTTAACCTGTCATGCGCACACCCTGTAACCGTCATAGCGATAAGCACACCCGTACCACTGACAGTTGACCGTTGCCCGCACACGGCTGAAGCATGAGGGGAAACTGCAGAAATGATGAAGATCAAGTGAGGGAGAGATAAGGAGAGGGAAGAGAGATAAGAGAGATGATGAGTGAGAGGGAGAGAGTGAGCGCTCGAGTTTATCGAGCGAGGTCTGCTGTAGCACGCGATGTGAGGGTAGGGAGGCAGGGGGGCCACGTGAAGGGGGGCCACGTCGTACCATCAAAATTATTTCACCAAACAGATTTTTGATTTTGGTGCATAATATCGAATAAAATTCAAGTTAATTCAGAGAGATTTATAGACTCGAAGTTCCTCTCAACGGTTTTCCCTACAATTCACACATGGGTAAAAAAGAGAGATCCTCAATCACTGAACATACCGGCAAAAAATTAATTGTTCATTTTTAACATCTGAACAAAGAATTTGATCTTCTCTGAGCTGACTGCATTGCTTCATGAAAAAGGAAATGAGTGGCATCATCAAACATTAACATTTTGTTGAAGCTAAATGACTACAGATACCCGCAAAATCTTTTTTAATATCATCATCCAGGTATGCAGCTGTTGCTCATAAATTCTATCAGAATTTGGACTAAGCACGAAGCAGTAATTGAAGTTATATTATTTTTAACCCTAGGCTGAAAGATGGGAAATACATTTAATCTTGTGCTGGAATCAGCTGTTAATTTTCACCGATCATTATAAAATCCGTAAATTCTCAAAATCAAATATTACCTTTAATTTGGCTCTGAATTGAGACAAGGACAAGAAGAAGGGGAAAATCCTGGTCTTTTTAGACAGAGCTTCCATCCGCGTCTTCAATTATCATTGCTATTATTTATTATTATAATTAATATTGTCACTATTTAATAATTATCATTGATACTATTTATTATGATTTTTTTATTTCTTTTTACTATTCGTATTGTTTATTATAACTATTGTCATTATTCATTATGATTATTGTTGCATGAGTTTCCACTTGCTTCGTGAACTCTTGTGTCGAGCCATGGAAAAAAATTGAACTTTGAACTCGTTTACGATTAAAAATGCATCAGTTGCCCTAATATCGATCGAAAAGCAGGCGTGCTGCGGAACATGCAACAGGAGAGTGCGTATATTTTTATATAATTAAGAAGAGGAAGATTTATATTTTATAACAGTAACTCAGGAAGCTTTGATGTACTTTTTTCTGACCTCTCCCTATCTCTTTTTCTGTCTGTTTTTCATTATAATTAGGTGATCAAGATAGACAGGCCTTTTAATCTAGATTTTGTATCATGGTGATTTCGCTAGTAAAACAATGTACATATATGAATAAATGGGTGCGTCATTATTTAAGAAATTACGCTACGTACAATTGCTTTTTACTATGAAGGTTTATTTAGCACATAAAGATTGGAACTATATACCTTCTCCTGATGAAAAGAAAGAACTTAATCAATGGCCGTTTCGTTGCGTAATATCAGTGCCAGAATATAGCAGTCTAGGAAACTTCGTTTCCTAACAGAGCACCCAGTTCTACCTGCAGATTAATAACAAACTCAGTTAGTGGCAGAATATTCTGCGTCAAGGAAACGACATCAAGCCTCGGAAGGATCTCCGCGGTTCTTTTTTACGGCTTCCTTTTTAGGGAAAAATGTCGCATCGCGTTGATGGTAAAGCGTTTCTTTTGAAACGGTCAGCTCTGTAAAACTTCTCAAAACCTGCGCCTTTTTATGCAAGTTATCGTCCAGGGAGGCGTTTTTTGATCAGCAAACAACGGTCAAAGTTCATGTTAAGAACAGGCATACGGAATGAATGGACAGACAGATGCAAACTAATTTTAAACAGGCTGATAGACCGGCAGGGGCAGACAAAAAAACGGTCCAATGGATCTCAGAACAGGAAGACAGGCGGAGTGACAGACAAGCAAACAGACAAGCAGAGCAACATAGATAGATTTAAAGACATAAGCCAGGGTAACAGACAGATAGACAGAGCAACAGACATCATGGCGTGCAGGACAGCTATGCATACGTGCAAGCTGTGGTGGCTTATCAGTGCCCGTCTTTTTATTGACTGTAATCATCTGCATGACTCGTGCTATATCACTTAATCACATACATCTCGTGAATAAATACACCTCGTTTCCTCTCCTGTGGCTTCTGAGCAAGCGTCACGGTCGCATTATTGCCGCTCTAATAATTATTCGCTATTTATATTTGCAGGTCTGGCAACCAATTTTAAGCTCGTGGTCGGAACCTTGCCGCAGCCGCGCTGCTCAGCGCCGTTGGATTTACTGTGGATTGCATAACTGTAGCTTTTATGAATGAGTTTGTGGGTGAAGGGAAGTGTCTAGAAAACCATTTAAAATAAAAGGATAATGGTGGGATTTACTAGTGAAAGTACGTCGTAGGTGGCGTTAGAATGATTAGAAGGGAGGGCCTAACTGGTGTAGAATCCGTGAATGAAATGCGATCTTTGCTTCCGAATTACATTCAACTTTATTTTGTTTCCTCGAGTTCCTTGAAAAAGGTAATGCACGCAAAATATGCAACCGATTTGCAGGGAAAAAGCCATTTTGTATATTGATAAAGTGTCTATTTTATTTATAAGTTAAGACACTATCTTTGAAGAAAAATTCAGACCAAACGAATCTTCTGGTGGCCACAATGCTTGATGATCCTTTCTGTCCAGCTAATAGCAAAGTGAAAAATTAGTTTTGCATGTGTAATAGTTTGCGAGAAAACGATCTTAAAGTTTGTTCAAACAAACATCGTTTGAGTAAGAAAATGATATATTTTTAAAATTTGACGTACGCAGGCGTGGGAAGTTGATGATGTATGCTGTATGGCGCTCATAAAACAACGCAATCAATACTAAGCGCTAGCGTGAGGAACGGCGGGTCTAGGAGTTAGAGCACGGGCGTGTTATCATTTTTACGGTCCACTTTTATGAACAATTAGAGAGGACGAGGTGCGCGGAAGTGCCGCCTTTATAACGCCAATGTTCAACTGAGGTGTTAGGTGGTGCTGTCTGTCTGATACACGGCATGAAACACAACCCGGGTGAGGTGTTAGGTGGTGCTGTCTGTCTGATACACGGCATGAAACACAACCCGGGTGAGGTGTTAGGTGGTGCTGTCTGTCTGATACACGGCATGAAACACAACCCGGGTGAGGTGCTAGGTGAGGTAGTAACTCTGAAACATGGCATGAAACACAACCTGGTTGAGGTGCTAGGTGAAGTAGTATCTCTGATACACTGCATGGCAATGAAAAAGCAATTTTTATGTAAGTTTTCTGAACTTCGCTGGCGTAAGATAACAATTCATAATCTACATTCGACTTGATAACTTCGGTTCACAAAAAATCTACGCACAACAAACGGACTAAAATGAACTTACGTACTCTGGTAACACCTATATGCGAATTTGAGGTAAGCTTGCATGTGTCTTCAAGAGGTAGGAACGTCAAGTCTAAGAAGGCAGGTTGACTTATGAGTCTTGAATTAGCGTCTCGCCGGATATTCTCCTCAGACTAACCCAGTACTTCTCTAATGGCTTCTGTCAATGTGCTGATAAACAATCTGATAATTTCACGCCTTCAGAAATACGATTCAGGAGTGCTGTCTAATTTCGTGCTGCACGCATGAAGAATTGTAGTCGATAATACAACACCTAGACTGGACATAATGAGTGCATATATCACTATATGTACATCTGTCTGCTAAAGCTTTTTCAACGGTCATTTTTTTAAAGAACGTTAAATGTTTATTAGGTTCCACTTTGGCTCCATTGCAAAAAAATTCTATGAACTTTGTTCTGCCATTACATACGGCATAGTTTAAAAAAGCTAAACCTGAACTTCTATTTTTCCATTGAGCATTGGATGTGATCAGTCCTAGCACTCACATCTGCAAACTGAGAACATCAGCGAGATGAAACAACACGTGACGCAAAATTTACGCCGGGGGAAATTTTCTACTAGACACTTTAAAATATTCATGTAACATGCAAGCTGATTGATGCATAAATATAATTTGTACAGCACGATACATCAGCTCCTTAAACAACACTAAAGTAAGTTTGATCTTGATTCTCTTATCAAACTTGGTTGACATATAAACAATGATATTCTTTAGCACGCTGTAATTATTGTTATGTTGCATGTGTTATCATGTATAATAGAACATTTCAACAACATTCACTATAATGTATGGAAATTTACGGTGTTGTTTAGTGTACCAATTTGTTGCATCACCGCCTTTTATGCGTCATTTGCTTGCTTTAACGAACTGCTTCTCGTAAATATTTTTTACGTTTAAAATGAAAGGTAGCACAAATCATATCCTGTTCTCTGAAGAAGTTCCCACAACCATCCAATAATGTACTATACTTGTGTCACCTAAGGCATCACTTATAGTTCTTCTTGCAGCCACCATCTTGTAATCGCTCTAATTTCTCTCACGACCACACCTTCAAATCTGCGTCATTAATTGAGACCTGTTCTTGTAAATCGGTGCATGCAACAGTCGTAGCTGTGCTACCGAAATGTTCATAAATGGCAGAGGCTCCAGCAACTCGAGTGTCAATCGTGGCCGAGGTTGCAATTTACGGAACATTTAGGCACCATTTGTTCAGAGCCACGATCATCATTTCTGACATTGGTTTTAGTGCTTTAGCATACGAGGTGGCGCTACACTTTTGTCGAGTTTCGAAGTGTAATTTCATGGGCACAAGTGACTGACTATAAGCCGATGAGGGATGAACATGCGAGCTTCTTGGTTCGTGTGGCAAGACACGTTTATTCACTTTTGTTGATAAAAGCTTCCTCATTTTTCAATTTATTGTTCGTGCTGGGAATTTTAATCGTGTTGTTAGTATGAAAATATATGTGACCGCTATAAATTGACTGGGAATATCATATAAAAATTTAACCAGCAGTGCATGTTTCAATTATTATGGTATATATGTGTAGTGTGTGCATTAAAAAATAACACGAATTGATACAAAATCTACAATTTCTAAAGACTTTCTGTCATTTGAGTATCTACATATGTAACATGTTAACATAAAAAAATTGAATCTTTGCTTTTAATTGCAATAAATTCTCTACAATACTGACCCCGATTTTTTATTTTTAATGCATGCACTCACTAGGAAGCCGTGTACACATTCGAAGGAAAGAACAAGAAGTACAGCAATGTCCAGTATTTCATGGATTATCTTATTAAAAATTAAACTTCGAAGTTTCTGACGCTGGTATTCGTCATTGAGTAACATAAAAGAAATTATAAATCACGTTAGGAAAAGTAAACTACATTTTTTCACCTAAAACCTGGAACTAGTAAAATAGGGGCAACATAGTTTTAAGAACAACTCAACGGACTACAATGAATACGTCTCTTTATCTCTGTAGAGTTACATACAGGGTGTCTCAAAAAAGGTACTCACCCTTTAACCGTTGCTAACATGCTGTCTTCTTTGTGTTGCAGGTGTGAGGTTCGAATCTTTGCGAACATGATTCTTTAATCACATTTAATCATGTTCGCAAAGGTTCGAACCTCACACCTGCAACACAAAGAAGACAGCATGTTAGCAACGGTTAAAGGGTGAGTACATTTTTTTGAGACACTCTGTATTTATATCAGCGTGACACTTTAAAATATTGAGCTGTTCTAATATTCACATACCTATGTAAAGCTGTGCTTTATTTATTTAAAATGAATGTTTTATTAAATGGATCTTTAATAATAATTGATGTGTAATAAAAATAGATATTCAATAAAAATGGAAATGAAGGTTTTGCACTATTAGAACGGTTTAGCACAGCATGAAAACTCTCTTCCTGCTACAAAACTGGTTCGACTTACTTGAAACTCCATTTTTGATGAACGAGACCGCCTTGCTAAAGCTTTTTTATTAAAATATAGCATTCCTTCACTTATGTCTCGTGGTTATTTTAAATATGAAGCTACAGCCCCTTACTTGATTAAAGCAGCAGTTTTGCAGTTCATTTTCCTACCAATCATCAATAGATTACACGAGGAAAATTGTTTACGAAGTAAATGGATAGTGAGAATGATCGAAACACTTTCAAAATATTTAACTAGAACATTTTGAATATTGAATGTAGTTGAATTCTTTCACCCTTTCACGCCCTTGTCAACTACGTGAAACTAGCATGCTTGAGCTAAATGACTGTAGTGATGTTGAATGTTTTACACTTTACATCTTCGGCGATTTTTTTTAGTACTGATGACGAGCTGAGGCAGAACAGTTGGAAGTTAGAACACTGCTTATTATAATTCTTTCCTACTTATAACTAGTTATAACTGATACCGTATCCTTTCCATTATATTTGAGGCTCGATTTAAACGATGTGAGATTAAAATTAATTTGGTTAATAATATGGTAAATGTACTTTAAACCCGTATTACAAAAAAGTCGATAAATCGATTACAAGAAGCACATTCTGAAAGCTCATTCGCCGTCTGAAAATTACTATAAAGCATCAACTAGAACGTTTATTGAATCTGGGCTTGTGGTATCAGTTCTTTTTTATGTTTTATTAGCCATTTGAATTCGATTGTGACATTTCCATTCTCCGCAAAGAAAATGTAGTTAATTCTGTCTTAGATATGCAATTACAGGAGCTGAAGGGTTTCCCAAAAATAGTTTAGAACAACAAATAATTCGTGCGAAAGCCAGTAGCCAATCTACGAGGGCAAACTCGCCACGAGTTCCCGTACACTCAATTTCACAATCAGGCAATCCGGCGCAAAGCAATCAATACGGGGACAAACAATAGAGGCGACAATCCTTCCAGCGGTTCCACATCGGATCCTTCCTGTCATTGCGAGTCAGGCGATATCCTTCGCACTGTTAAATTGCCGGCTTGATTTCACTCTACATGGACTGTCCAATTTTTAGTACCCGATAGAATTCTGCCAAAGACGAACCTGTTTATTCATACCCGTTTATAAAATGGAATGTATACACTTGATATTTATCTACAGCTGCTCATTGAAGACATCTCTAATTTGTCAACCTTTTATGTCTCGGAAATCAGAAAATTAAACCTCACGGGTCTGTGGCTGTCATTACCAGCGAAGCGATGTCTAATCAATCGGCTGACACCCGCTTGCTGATTGGTCCGATTACCAACTGGAAACATTGTTCAAACGGGCGCGAAATTGGGTCCGTTTAGAAAGGACATTTGTGAGTAGTATTGTCACATGTGCTTTTTATGGGCACTTTGGCAGTGCATGCAACGTTAATTTCAGTCGCAACGTGTCGATTTTTTTAAATGAGGAGTTAACAGGCTGCTAATTGAGCTGTTCTCGGTTAACGGTGAATGCAGGTTCCGACCAAAATATGTGGTTGACTTCATTGACTTATACTTGTATTTTTGTTTGTATATACTACGTTATTTAAGAGCTCAATTCTTATGCACATTTAATGAACCCATTATCTAGACCTCAAGAATAAAACACCACTTCCTGTAATTATTCAAATGAAAGAAAGATTGAGGAAGAAGCATAATTAAATATGTTTGCTACCAATTAATTAAATTGTGTTGTACCGAGAACAGCTGTCAGCAATAGTAAATTTTCAAAATATTTTGAAAAAATATACATAATAACGCGTCCCTATAGGATTGTTTGATTGAATATTTACTCGCTGTTGACACATTTTCGAAGGACGATGGGCATGAAATTCATGGCGTAACGACCAAATTTTGTATCCCTCAATCCATTGGAAGAACTGGCCTCCAGGAGTGTGCATGTCATCACATGTCGTTGTGGGGCATCAACACAACACACTGCCCTTCAATTACCCTGCCATTACTGCCCTATTACTGTGGTATTACAAGGCCGCAAGAGTAGCATTACCACCTCATTACTGTTACTTCATCACTAGCAGACCTGACGCTGCTGGAGCGAGGCAGTCGAGTCTGTTCTGCGCTGTTTTTTGTTTAGTTTTTTTCCAGTCCCTCGGGCTTGCTATCTTGCTACTGGATTTGCATTTAATAGGGAGAATTATGTTTTTTATGAGGTGATAATATTAGTATTTCACTGACTCATCGATTGAGGAACAATTTTCTGTTGGGTCAGTTAGGTAGATGTATTTCAGATGTCATAAAGAAATACTCGTTTACGCTGAATCTTCTTCATGGAATATGTAGGCTAAATATTTTTGTCAGGTAAGAGCAAGAAAAAATTTAAACGCTGGTGCTAACTTGAGGTTTCCGTATTTCATAATGACCGTGCTGAAAATTATGAGTCTGATAATAAAATTATGAAATTCAATTCGAAAAAACAACTAAAAATAATTTCTGTAGATAATTTAGATATGTATCGCAATACATATGACTCACATGATGCTAATTTATGATGGTTTTGATACAATAAAAACAGGAAGCAATTTTTTATCTTGCCCTGAAATCATTCCATTATTCGTAAGTTAGTTACGTAGACCATGAATTTCCTTAACGCTCAATGAACCAATAAATAAAGGCCAAGATATTTAAGCATAATTACCTAAGACAGTTCTATTGTTCCTTATGCCCAACCTACCCGACTTCGCCTATTGATTCCAGCAAAAAGTTACCAGTTTTGATCTCATTGATTGACTAACAAGTCACCTTCGTCGCATTGCTGGACCGGATCTCGGACTTCTACAGGCAGATAAACACTCGTCATGTGTCTAACAAGGTGGTAACGACTCCGACACTCGGTAATACGTGGCCAGACCTACTTAATGAGGGCCTTGGTTACTAGTAATCGCCTGCGATACCGGGTAATGAAGGGGGAGAGGTAAGTAATGAAGGGAGAGCAGGTAATGCTCCCATAGCCGAGCTCTGTCCGCCGTCTCGCAACGAGACTCTTCCGGTGTTCTGAAAGAGACAGGCTTGTTCTTTCCGCTCTCACTCTCACTACATTTATATACACATGTGCGTATCCAGCGAGCTTGTTTTACGGTTAATACGCAGCCTGTCACTTGAGTTTACTCAAGGCAAACGTTCGGTTTGTTTCTCGCGCAGTGCCAGTTGAAGCCTGTCAGTGTTGATTTGATGTTGCACGAATGAATAGTCATAAAAGGTAGGTGCATCCGTCTGATTCATGTAATATCCAATATTATGAATTATGAAGTAATAGAGGTCAATTCTATAAGAAGAATACTATTGCTGTTTCCACATTTTAGCAACACTTTGACAAATTTTATTTAGGTGACTGGACTTATATCACGACGCTAACAAGTGACAATATATTTTCAAAAAAACAGGCCTCGTACTTACGATCATCTAAGGTTTAAAGCCACAGACTTAGAATAAAATATTACGTTCATGCATTGCCAAAATGTATCGATAGTCATCCTACAGTTGTTGCTGCTGTAAAATTCTGAAAACAGACACGAAATTGAATGGCACATGTTGAACCAGAATTCAATACTAGAAAATAAGCTGCTCATTCCAGTGTTTCAAACTTCTGAGTCAATGCATCAACCTAACGATGATTACAAGAACTTTTTTCCAAATCAAAACTACGAATCTTCTATTCCCGTGATTGCTTGATGTTCTGCGAACGATTAAGCGTCGTGTGGTGATCGAATTAACCTTAAATCTTCATCAGCTTCCTCAGAGTGAACTTTTTGATAATTTTTAAAAATTTTTTTTGTAGAGTTTCTCATTTGCCTAGTTACCAGTGGTTATTATTTTCTGGTACGTACTGAGTTGCAGAATCTAACTTTTCTCGGTAAGGCCAGTTTCAAAAATTTGGAAAGAATATTAACACGTTTGTTGCGATGCGACCCACCGGTGGGTCACTCAGGTTAGGTTCTGTAATTTTTTGAAAGCTTTCTAGTGACTGTATGTACAAAGTAAAGATTTGCACCAGCTAGGCAACCGCAACAAACGTGTTAATGCAGAATTTTGTGGCCAAGGAACTAACCTAATGTAAACTGAACATTTTCGGGTGCGACTTCTTTCACGAAGAAACTTTTTTCCGGTGTAATCTTTTTGAGCAGCGTTTCCTTCACGAGGGGCTGACACTTTGTCACGTATTTTAATACAGGCTTTTTCTAGTTCTTATAATGCTAAACTTACGGGTTTTTATTACTTATCGATCGGCGTCTAAACCTGTGTTACATCTGTTCAGTAAATTTTAGATAAAAAAGTGCCCATGTTGCATGAGTGAAAACGCTATATCTCTTGAACCCTTGAGCCCCTTTGTAAGAACTTCCAGTAGAGGACATTAGGAGTCCGAAGTTTCCAGTTCCAGAGCGACTCTGGGAGCTTCGGTGGCTAACGAGGTAGGCTGTCCGAGACGTCCTTCCGTGATCGATGGCCGCTCTGATGAGTGAGGGGTAAACCCTGAAGCTTCCACTGGCAGACTTTGGAGCTTCCAGTGGCAGACTTTGGAGCTTCCAGTGGCAGACTTTGGAGCAGACTTTGGAGCTTCCAGTGGCAGACTTTGGAGCTTTCAGTGGCAGACTTTGGAGCTTTCAGTGGCAGACTTTGGAGCTTTCAGTGGCTAATTTTGGAGCTTTCAGTGGCTAATTTTGGAGCTTTCAGTGGCTAATTTTGGAGCTTTCAGTGGCTAATTTTGGAGCTTTCAGTGGCTAATTTTGGAGCTTCCAGTGGCTAATTTTGGAGCTTCCAGTGGCAGGCTTTCGAGATTCCAGTGGCAGATCTTGGAGCTTCTAGCGGCACACCCTGACAAGTCTATCTGTGTCTCTTCCAAAGACAAGAAGGGCGACATCACCTGTAGATTCCATTAACAACTCCAGCGCTGAACGAACACACTTAAAACTAAGTGTTCGTTCAGCGCTGGAGTTTCGAATCGAAAAGTTATTGACGACTGTTTTCTCAAATTTATAGGAGCAAATCGCTAGGCTAGGAAAATCTTCATGTTTGAGAACAACTAGAGCTTGAGTTACACGGGGTTATGTATGTAAGAAAGGCTCGCATATGTTGATGCAGCTGATCTTATGAGGACTGCTTTACCGGCAATAAAATTTCACGAAAACAACTTTGTCTTTGGCTGCAGAAATTGAAAATCCAGAGCTATTGTGACTCTATTTCTTCCTCGTGACTCCGCAGATCTCGGACTCCCAGGGGCGCTGACGCAGGCGTCGCAGCAGCCAATTTAGCGCGATTGGCCTCATGGATGAAGCTCCCTGCTGTGCCAGCGCCGTTGCTTTTCACGCCTTTTCAAAATAAAATCGATTAGGTTCGCAAACTTATCGTATGACCCTCGCGAGGGAGGAAGAGGGTTAACACGGGACTTCGATCGTGCTTGGCATGGCAGTTGCATCAATATTAACAGGGCGGGGCTAATAAAGGCTTCAGGTGTTAATGAGGAGGCATTGTTTTTCGTATTATGGCAAAGTTTCGAGTTATATTAAAATGCCATTGTTTTATCTGCTGACAGTTTTAGAATACGAATACAATCACGAGCAGAAAAGCATTGGATGGATGAACTCCGCATGTCATGACATGAAAGAGCAATTTACAAAAAAATCATTGACTGATTGAAATATTCAGCTGTTAAGCACAACATAAAATTAGTGTATCTTCTAAAAATAAGCTGATGTGTGTGTTCTATGCAGAAGCCGCTGCAACTGAACGCACACCAGTTTGCGAGGAAGATTTTATGCAAAGTTGAGCTAAAGTGCACTGGAATACCCGTACTCGATGGTCTGGAAATTGGCGCCCTGCTGTGCCTTGATAACTCGAAATAAGACCCTGGCTAATTTTCCTATAGGAAAAATGCCACGTTGAGAAGCATGTGCGAAATTTATTTGTAAGCTTTACATGTTAAAATGAAGAACAGTTAATTAAAGAAGGGAAATTACTACGTAAAATAATAATAATCACTGAAGCTTTAGGATCCATGATTAGCATGAAGAGCATGTGATTAGCAGGCGAGCCGTTTGATTAGCAGGCGAGCCGTTTGATTAGCAGGCGAGCCGTTTGATTAGCAGGCGAGCCGTTTGATTAGCAGGCGAGCCGTTTGATTAGCAGGCGAGCCGTTTGATTAGCAGGCGAGCCGTTTGATTAGCAGGCGAGCCGTTTGATTAGCAGGCGAGCCGTTTGATTAGAAGGCGAGTTGTCTGATTAGCAGGCGAGTTGTCTGCTTAGCATCGCTGCGGTCGGGACCGCCAATTGGCCAACAACGCCCCGACTGTTCGCACCGATAATCGACGGACGATGGGGTGATGACGGCTAAATTGCTGCTCAGTTTGACACATAATATCACCGCCATCCTCCCTTCTGCCTGCCTCCATCGCTAGCTGTACGGACTCATGCACGGGCGTCATCACCTGCATCACTCAGCAATCTTAGCTGTCATCACCTCACCGCAAGCGCCGTGCAGTAATGCTCAAGCTGACGGATTGCTGATAGCTGATTCTGTGTCTCACGTGTACGACCGTGTGACATAAGTGCATGATGCTGTTTGCACGCATGCGTGTGTTATGGCTTTCAAAGCCTATGCTGTTACGTTTGTAATGTACAAACTTTATTAGAAATATGCTGTTTTTTTGATGGGCAACCACTCGGTACTTTGTGTGTATTTGTATACATGTGGAATAACAGCATCTTTGTTAGATGTGTATGTGGAGTGACTGCATTTTTGTGTTAGATGTGTATGTGGAGTGACTGCATGATTAGGTTGGATGTGTATGTGCAGTGAGTGCATGTTTGTGTTGGATGTGTAAATGAAGTGACGACACGTTTAAACTTTTAGAATCAAAATTTTTTCATAAAGAATGTAGGAATTTTTGGGCTGAAAATGTAAGAAACAAATTTTCAAATTAGGGAAGAGTGAGAAGTCAGTATTTACTACTCAATCCCTGTAGTATTTACTTCTAGATCCCTGTAGGATTTACTACTGGATCCATGTAGTATTTACTACTGGATCCATGTAGTATTTACTACTGGATGCATGTAGTATTTACTACTCGATCCATGTAGTATTTACTACTCGATCCATGTAGCATTTACTACTCGATCCATGTAACATTTACTACTCGATCCATGTAGCATTTACCACGCGATCCATGTAGTATTTACCACGCGATCCATGTAGTATTTACCACGCGATCCATATAGTATTTACTATTCGATCCATGCAGTATTTACTACTGGATTCCTGTAGTATTTACTACTCGAGAACAGCATCACAGTTTTTTGCTTCTCAGCGTCTACCACAACCTGGCATGGAGCTACATTTTACTCATCTACTGCATGATGCCCTGAAATCTACTCCCAGTCTACCCGTACGACCTCGCCGCAATTACAAGCCTGTCTTTATGATCTTATTGATTATTTCTTGTACAGACGCACCAATTATTGGCCAAGTTTGCCTCGTAAAACGATGCCATCAGGATTACAGACTCATGTTGTCTTGTGTTAGTGAATGTCGGAGCGTGTTATTTATTTGAACATCTCTTCGTGGGTTTATCTTGTCCAGTTGCTCCATACCGACTGTTTTGTGTAAGCACAGTAAGTTGATTTATTACATAAAAGCTGCATAGTAAGTTGCTTTATAGCATAGCGGTAGCATATTGAATTGTTGTATCTGGAAAAGTTTGCAAGGTCTTTCACTCCCAGCCAATTTCTCCATGCACCAACGAACTGAAGTAATGAATGTAACAATTGTCTCATGATGCTAGGCATTTTGTAAGTTCTCAAGTTTTAAATAGCATCTCTAAGACTTGCGTCACTCTCACGTACTCCAGACTGACGAGTTACTCAGTCCCACTTCCTTAACTCAATCTGTCTCACTTGAGATTTATTTATCATTGCAGTGTTGCAGGGTCACTTGATAATTATTGGTAAACTCACACTAACGTTTTTTTTCGTGGAGCGATTTTTTTTGGGATCAAAATACGTACATTACTGGTGCTGCGTCACTCAAATTTGAGTTATTGAAATTAAGCTTAAACAAAACCATATTTTCCGAGTTTTTCTAGCGGGTGCAGCTGTCTAAATCAGCAAGTAATTTTACTTATGAAAATTTCTACTATGTTTTTGAGAGTGAAGGAACGTAGCACTACTGGCGCTATGCTGTACTTCAATAATTATACTCGAAGTGTGAGTCGTCATGTATGTTTTTTTATGAGAACGTAATTATTGTAACCTTGTTTTTCTGATCATTGTAACATTGTATTTAAATCAGAGATATTTTAAAATTCTGAGAACTCGCAATTTTTTTAGAATAAAATAAGCAGCTAAGTAGTATATTTGTAGCTTCACTATATCTAACGCTTCTTCCAAGTAAGCTTTTTTATTTGTAATATCTTTTCTAGCGTACGATTAAAAATATTGTTGGTACAACATTTAATTTGACGCTATAACCAGCGGAAGTTTGCGGGTATTGCTCACGGTGTTTGAAACCAGAGCAAAGTAAGTAACGCACAGCTTTGCCGCCACCCTAACGCAGGATTTCTGAAGCCATGGCAGTTCCGGCCGCGATTCAGCCCCACTGGAAAATACGACCGCAGTTTTGGTAAGACGCCAGCTCTGCGGCGCCTGCGCAGCCCGCCGCTGCGGTTCAGCAAGGCACATCTCTAGCACCTCTGCAGAAGCTCCACCGTGTAGATTTTGTGAAATGTGGCTAACTCGAGGCTTGAAGTGTCGAGGCCTAGGACGAGATATGAGCTGCCGGGAAGAGGCCTGTGAAGATTCTTTACACTTAGAAGTCGAGGCTTGAGAGCCTCTCGGGAGTCTACGCTGGTATGAGGAAATTTTGGAAAGTGTTGGGCCTTTTGATGAAAGGCATGACATAATTGAAGCTAAAAAGCAACTCCATGCGTAGCAAACTGTTTCATTAATCACAACGACTGAGAAAATGCTGTTAAGTTCATTTCTCACGAGTACCAAAGTTTCAGGCCCGTTAATGTGCATCACAAAAAGTACAGGCAATCCAGAGGCGTGAAAATCATCCAGGATTGTGCGATCGTTTTTTGGATGAACTTGGTCCGAGCGTCGGCATTGAGCAGCTGACGTTGTCTAAAGTGTGATCTTGATAAAGCGTGGCAGTGATGCGCTCCCACAATCCCACTTGAAGCTCAGGATTAAGTGTGATAAGGCAAGGATTTGTTCACGCACAACGCACGTTTTTGACCCTATCTCTTTTTTTAGAGCACCGCTGACAGTAGAGTGTGGATTTTCTGTACGTACGTCCCTACTCGCGCCTCTGACGACATAAACTTCAGAAGCATCGCCACTTTCTATTCTTCGAGACCAAAAGAATGACGCTTAACCGCAACTTGATTCATGAAGGCACCGAGAACGGTTATTTCATGTGCGAGGTGAATGTGTGCAGCAATTTAATTCATGCAAATATTTTCGTTATCTTCACTAGTACGAGTAACTTCTCCTGTACCAGGATTATTATTGCATTGGAATGTCTAAAGTTCAACTTGAATGCAACTTTGGAATAGCTGTGTTAGGTTCACGTATACTGTAAAACACTATACACACAGTGTCTTGGTTGGAAAAACATAAATTGCCAAACAGTAATACAGATATGATGTAGATCAGTTGGATAGAGTTCTCAATAATTCGATTCGTGCAAAGCAAGTTGTAGCAATCGAAGAAAACAAGCGAGTAGAGTAATGCACGCCAGGATGGATATTCCGACAGTAAAGAGTGACACAGAGCACAGCAAGCAACAGAAGACCAAAACTACAAAGTAGGTCAAAGGAAAGAAGTGAACGGGGCGGAGGCTGAAATCTGCATGCAAAAAGAGCGAGTGACAGCGTTACTGTTGACATAAATAGCGGTATACACATACGATACGTACAACGATACATATGACACGTATAACAGCATATACAACGGCACATACAACGGTGTTTGCAACGGCACAAACAGCGGCACAAGGCAGCTCAAACAGCAACACAGATCAGCACAAACAGTGGCACAAGGCAGCACAAACAGCAGCACAAACAGCAGCACAAACAGCAGCACGAGGCAGCACAAACAGCAGCACAAGGCAGCACAAACAGCAGCACAAGGCAGCACAAACAGCAGCACAAACAGCAGCACAAGGCAGCACAAACAGCAGGGCTCAGTCCAGGTTGTTTGCCTCTCCAAAAGTGCTCCTCGCTCGAGGTGTCAATAGCGACACAGAAAGCTCGCACTCCCGAGAAAATTTTCAAGAGTTTGCACTCACATTTTCAAATGTGGACGACGGGGCCGGCACGCCTGCGCCGACTTTAAATGGCAGACTCTGGAGGTAGCGTCTGGAAACTGCGCTTAACTCCAAATACTGATGGGATAAACCGTTGCCTAGGAATTTAAGAGAAAATACAGAGTTTTTAGGAACTGTGTGTAGTCTGAAAGTGCTGGAATGATAGCATGCCGTGTGTGAAAAGTTTGATATCGCTAATTATTTTTTGGGAATCTGACAGACTTTTCTGTCGCAATTTACTGTTTTAATGTTTTTCAGTGTATGTACATTTCAAATGTTCCGGGATCTCGGTTAGATCTATTAAAGCTCTAATAGATCTTGTATTCATCCTTTTTTAATTTGAAATTTTGAAACGATAGTATTAACGAACTTACGCATAAACGATTGTTTCAGTCCTGCTTCTAAAGCCACTAAAACTAGACGTAACTATAAATTGGAGTTTCGATCGTTTTTTTTCGAATTAAAGATTCACATGATGCTTACTCTTCCTGAAACATCCCCACTTTTCTGAATCACCACAAAAACCAGAATCAGGACAACACGGGAGTATTAAATACTTAAATAATTTTTTCGTTATGTTGCGCGAGTATAAAAGTTTTAGTTGGCGTGGTCTTTTTAGGAAATGACTGCACGGACGCCCATTTCAGGTCGTTGTGTCTTGCGTCTCAATCGAGCTGCAAATAATAAGAAAGCGAGGCCAGGCTTTTCAGGCGAGAACAATTTGCCTCTCAGAACTTGAGAGCTGAGGTGTGAATAGGGAGAGGAGCGCCCATGAGTGTCTCCTACGTCCGTCTCTTCTTCTGCCTTGTGCTTCTCCCTCGGTGGGAGGAGGGGAGGATTTTGCAGGGGGGGCTGTGGCTTTGGGGTCTTAGAGGATGATAAGGAAATAAAATTTTGGAAAGTGAACGACTCGTCGGAAATTTTTTGCTATTTAAATGGTGGGTTGAAAACAGGCGTCCAGTTTGTTGTCCCCGTTTGTTTTGTTTCTCAGAGCTCACACTACACGAATTATTTTTGGTTCAAAACAGAGTTTAGACATTTGAATGTTATATGAAGTGCAAATAAATGTTTATACTCATTTATTGACACTTTTTTTAGTATTTCAGTAGTCCGTGTAGGATGTGAAACAAACTATAACGTATTCTTTCAAAACACCTCAATGTAATTCATTAAAATTATGGGAAAAAGAAATGCCCGCAGCGATCTAAGGTCCCTGACAAATGGCTGAAATGAGGAGGTAAAGTGAAGAGAGGGGAGAGGGAGGCAAGTGAGGGGCAAGTGAGGGGGGCTAGAGTCCCTCTGCACGGCAAAGGAAGAGGTCCTGACAATAACGAGGGCTAACACTAGACAAACTTTGCTTTGAGGGACGAGCCAACTCTTGAAATTAGGGATCTGAGAACGAACTAGCGAGAGCAACGCGGCTGCAGACTAGTGGAATAGTCATTGATTCATGATATTCCAAAATTTGATTTGGAAAGTCTTAAGGTTTTTGGTGCAGGGTGCGGCGCGTCACGACTTTCTTCAAAGTAAGATTGTCCTTTATTTTCAACTTCGTACATAGAGCTTCTGTGTTCTGTCCATACAACTACACCATGCAGGTAATTTTTACAAAAAGGTGTATTTCCTCCAAAGTTTCGGTTGTCTGGTATCGGTAGAGAGCAATGGTGTGACATGTACAGATAGGCTGGGCATTTACATAAAGCTTAGAGTTTACGTTATTATAACTGAAAAAAAGTTTACTTTCTGGATTGAGCTTCAGAGTCTAATTTTAACCCTTTAGCGACGAATTTATTTTTCTAGTTTCTACGTTTAAGCTCACAAAGACCGTCTGTACACTGATGCAATGAAGCACGCTAAGAGCCAGGCAGCCAAAATAACGACGCTGTATGATGCCGCCGCGTTTAAACCTAGTAGCAACCTCATATTGCTCTCATATAATATAATTTTAACATAATTAGCATTTTTTCTGATGTTCCCCGTGAGTGCCATACGGCGGTAGAGGGTTAAGAAATGAGACAAAGACGACGATTTATCTGAAGCAAAATTTCCGGCCTCGCTTGAAACAGTTTCACCAGCATCACCTAAGCCATGGAATTTTTTTGTGGGAAGATCTAAGAAATCGAATCCAGTCAATGAAATTCTCTTTATCCTTTGAGAGGCATCGTTGTATTTGTAG
>VCRD01000419.1:195542-214786 GCA_006783055.1 Trinorchestia longiramus | reverse complement strand
CGCACAATGCCGCCTGTGACACGCACAATGCCGCCTGTGACACGCACAATGCCGCCTGTGACACGCACAATTCCGCCTGTGACACGCACTTGGTTTTTCTTGTTTTCTCTGGAATAATACTTACTGCATGTAATTTTACATGACGCATATTCAGAAATGCCTGTATACTGTGTGTAATAGTTCACCATAAGCTATCAGTAAGACTAGTATACTGGGTTTAGATGTGTATGAAACGTTCAGAGAAATATAATGTATTTTATTAGTCATACTAAGTAAGAAAGCTACGCATAATCGTTATATTCATCATATATTGTTTCAAGCAATGCCTAATGTTAATTTTGATTCGAAAAATATTACGTTTCAATGACTTAATACGGTTCCAATATCCTTTAATGTACGTGGAAATACGGACACGCACGAGTTGAAAACTTCGGATAGTCTCCAGACAATTTTCACACGGAAACGTGGCTCCTTCCCAAATATTATAACGTGAAATATAACATCCTGCCAGTCTGTTATTCCACATTTGTCTTCGCTCCTCTGTTGCCTCAACACAAATCCCGTCGCAGGGAAACTTTCACCCAAAAGGAGCTCAGTTTGGTCCCATGTCAATGAAGGATTCCCGTGACCAACGACTGAGTTGTATCGAATGAAGGCAGTGCGATCCGTAAGCCCACACTTGTGTTTATCAGCGAGTGACAGTGGGAATGTGTACGCAAGTTGTATCAACTGGGGCGCCCCTATGGAACTCAGCACCCTGAGGAGAATGAGCCGTGGCACTAAGGGCTGTTACAAGCAGACAGTCACACAATGGTGGTTACAATGGCGCTGTTTGTATCATGTCACTGCAGCCCAGAACTCAGACCTGTGAGCAAACTGATGTCACACTCACAGACTTGGGGCTGATTTTGCATGCTTTGCCTGCTTTACCTCAAATTAAACTGTTCCTACGCTTTTCCAGGAGCTGTCTAACTCATGAGTGCCGAGTTTGCACAGTGAACGTGCGTTGTTGTTGTTCGTAAACTAACATTGTAGAAGCAGTTTTTAATTTGAAAGTATCTATTTGTCTTCTAAATGGGATCTCAGAAGCTACTTGCAGGACTTTCAATACATTTTTAATAGTAGGATGAGCTACGCCGATATTTTCCGATAACTTTAAAAACAATTGAACCCTACAAGACCGAATAACTACGGCACCACGCTGGACTCCAAATTGGTAATTCATATTATTTTCTTCTATTGTCATCCCTCAAAAGCCTGCTCAATCTGTGCCCGATTCGAGCGTCGTCTGCCGCGGCAGGCACATCAATAATTCTACTTGTGAGCGGAGTTTCCTTTTGTTAATATTGTCAAATGAAGGCAGTTGACCCGTCCGGTTAATCCGGTATTAGCGCGGATCATACTTGGCTGCACAATGCCGGATAAGCGAACGCTTCCGCGAACAAACTAGCCGGACATACAGCTCGTGTCCTCCGCAAACATCTCGAGAGGGAAGACATACAAGGAATACACAGTGTGGCCGTGGGGCAGATAAACATTGTCTCTGCGCCTCCAAATGCTACGGACGCGACAACGGTTCTGCGGGGTGAGGAGTTACAGTTGCGTTCGTTGACGTTGTACGAGCTAATAGGTGACAGGAGGAAAATTGTGGCGAGCTTATGAAGAGTTGGGTATTTATAGGTAATAAAATTTAAGGTCGTTTACGGAGTCACTGCCCATAAATTAGTTACAAATGGCATGGGTGTGATCTTAAAGACAGAATAATTGTTTGGTTGTAATGACAGTTGGCTCGAAGTCCGGGTAACTTACACGTGCGTTGCAGGTGGTGAGTGAATATTCCCCATGACAGGCTGTCAGCCCCGTGTTATTCCCATGACAGGCTGTCAGCCCCGTGTACTTCCCATGACAGGCTGTCAGCCCCGTGTACTTCCCACGACAGGCTGTCAGCCCCGTGTTATTCCCATGACAGGCTGTCAGCCCCGTGTTATTCCCATGACAGGCTGTCAGCCCCGTGTAATTCCCATGACAGGCTGTCAGCCCCGTGTTATTCCCATTACGTATTACTAGCCCCGCCTATATATAAGTGCAAGCTTTCAGCCAGCATATATACTTCTCATCACAGCTTTCAATCCTGCATAAAAGTTCCTGGACAAATATACAGATGTGGAGAGGCGGCGCCGGCACACACATGTCCCTCCAATATGTAGCATGGAGCCGACAAAGGCCCCCCGTTGCTTCCAGGATAAATATTCTCACGAAGACACCGCCATCCTCGCATGGTCAGTCGATGTGCAGAATAATTAATTAGTTGCAGTGTTTCACTCCAGCCTCGACGCCTGAGAAACAGATGCTGCTGCTCATACAAACTTCAGAGTCATTATGAGTGCGTGACGTTCGTAATTCTTATATTTGCGTTGTAACTACATGATGTTGTGCGTCATGGTAATGCGAGATGTGTGGGTCTCGCAGGAAAATTGTACGAGGAATGAGATGTGGATTGTGTGTTGTTTCGAATGTGCTGCACAATGAAGCTATAGGAATAGTTACGAGTTGAAGCTGGGGAGTTTTTATACTTTGGAGCTTTGGAATATGTTTGCAGAAATTAAGTCATCAGAAGTTGGCAGGACTCGAATATACAGTGAGGCAATTTCGTTGGGTTGTGGGATTGAAATTAGCGCGGCTTTAGTGCTATTTAATTGTGATAGTTTTGTGTTAAAGCCCAATACTTCGCGTCGCCTATTTATCATTTATCAGAGCTATATCAACAAAAACATGAGATTATGGAATGAAATGGGATGTATTGTCTCGTTCTTTCATAGTACAGTCGAAGTGGTTATGATGCGCTTTCGATTGTCTGAAGAAAAGAAATTTGTAATCTGGTGAACACGTGGAGGTTTTGGCCGTGATTCTGCCAGGTTGTGTCTAACTAAAGCTACGTTTGCCACTCATTTTTTACGGTTGAAATCTCCACAGACAAACCAACGAGCGAATCATTCTTATTGAAAATCAACGCTGTTTTATACGTAAGATATTTTCAAGGACGAACGAACTGATGCTTGTTTTTCAGTATGATGACGATGAAGGTACGTTGGTTGTGTGTTCCACCAGCCACGGTCCGTATGCCAGACCTCAACACGAGTATGTTTAATCAAGACCAATTACTTTCATTATATGTTCAGTAAACAATCAAGGAGAATGTATGTAAAGAGAGTTTGGGCTAAGAAATGAAGTTGGGAAACACGGAGAATCAAAATATGTTTAATTCCGTAATGTTTATTGTTTACACGATGGAGATATGTAGCACGATTTACGCAATTTTTTTTTAATTTATGGATTTGAAAGTGCAAATAAAATGTTTTTAACTTTCGTTAAGCTCTGCCCAGATCATTGAAATCATTTTCATTTTTTAAAGACTTGTCGAAACACGAGCAAAATTTCACTGGATTTTAATTTTGTGGTCTGTGAAAATTAATTCATCACATGCAATTAGGAAGTTTTTATATTCGTTTTCTAAGACCACTTATAAAAAACTAGTTGTGCGCACTCTTATGAACAACTTCCTCACAATTTTATACACTTCTTCATGGACTGAGTGCGGCACTTGACAAAACTCATGAATGAACAGTTTTAGCGGACATACCTGCGACCATGACAGCAAGAAAACAGGTGGTAATTAATGCAAAGTATCTGGCTTCGTATTTCATTGTAAATTCAAGGCTGAGGCGAGTCAAAGGTCTCCTCTACGGAAGCTCCATTGGAGACTTGAAGCGGCTGCTCCATGGATGATCCTTTGTAATCCAGCGACACAGGCGGATTACTGGCCTTCATTTGGCAATGATAGCACAAGGACGTGATGTCAACGCTCAGGTAGAGGTGGTGTTGCACCACCTGTTCTGTGTTCAACGGCTTGTTCTTGTTCAACTTGCGAGACTTGTTTTGTGTTTAACTTGTGAGACTTGTTTTGTGTTTAACTTGCGAGACTTGTTCTGTGTTTAACTTGCGAGACTTCCGAGGCTTGTTCTGTGTTCAACTTCCGAGACTTGTTCTCGTTCAACTTGCGAGATTTGTTCTTGTTCAACTTACGGGACTTGTTCTGTGTTCAACGACTTGTTCTTGTTCAACTTGCAAGACTTGTTTTGTGTTTAACTTCCGAGACTTGTTCTTGTTCAACTTGCGAGATTTGTTCTCGTTCAACTTAAGAGACTTGTTCTTGTTCAACTTACGGGACTTGTTCTGTGTTCAAGGGCTTGTTCTTGTTCAACTTACGAGACTTGCTCTGGTTCAACGTGGAACTTATGTGCTTAATGACTTGCCTTTGTTCAACTTGCTTCACTTTTTCTGTGTCCAACGAAAAGGCTTCTTTATGTTTCTTAGTAGTTAAAATATTCAGTGTTCATTACTGTTTTCCAGTGAAGATATTTACTTTCGTTTGTCATATAAGTTAAATGTCAAATATTATTGGGGGTTCTTAAGGACCAGAATGCTTTAGGTCTCGAGAATGAAGTGATCAATACAGTTGCCATGTCGACTGATAAATTCACTCGTTTTTACAATACGACTATGTGATACCAAAACTCTTCACGTAGTACATGCTTAGCAAATACTTTCAACGCCACGACCCCATACCGAAGTTTATTTCTAAATGATTTCGATTTCGAAATATACAGCACTTAGAAAAGGAATATTTCGAATGAACTGGTGGCTAAATATTCTTTTTGGAGAAATATTCACTCATTGTGGTCCTGTAAAGTGGCTTCACACTTGGTAAAACAAATATAGTGTTCAGATTTTCATGTCAAGTATATGCTGTTCATGTATCTTGAATACGATGATTGAATGAATTATTTTAATTTTCATGTAATTTCAAACTTCAAAGAACGATATTGCTAAATACTTCTCGTGTACGCCCATTCTGTGTAACTTTGAATGATAACTATTTAAAAATCAACATTATTTTATCCATGGAAGTCAAGTTCATTTTACGCACTGGGATTCAAATACTTTTAATTTTTTCATCTCGCGGTTGATTCCCAATTTGCCTGTGTGCCTGAGCGTGAGAGCCTCACGCCAGGTTGACGACTTCATCTCAGTCATAAAAGATCTCCATTTGAACGCGAGGTGTCACTTACTCCTAAGCTCCTCAGAGCATGTCTCAGAAGAAGACGCCATTAGCACGTACTGGTGTACTCTTGAAGCTGTCATTGAATAATTTTGCTCGGTAGAGACTTTCTTTGTAAAGAGACAATATTAAAAGCCCAAAGGAGGAGGCTGAATGAAGTGTGTAGTTGTTTCGGTGCAGCTAAGGAGTTCCCACACAGACCCAGAATAGCTCTACTGTATAACAGCAACTTTAGGAAGCCTTCTTTCTATGGCTCGAGACGGAGATAAAAGAATTTCTTGTGAGACGTAGGGCCTTCCTGCTCATCGTTTCCGGCGACTTCCCCCAAAAGCTGGCGATACAATGCCCAGGTGCGGCCTGGACGAGCCCGAGCTCTGCCATGGAATAATATGGTTCTGGAGATACGAACTGACTGATATTTGGAGGTACGAATTGACTGATATTTGAGATACGAATTGGCTGATATTTGGAGATACGAACTGGCTGATATTTGGAGATACGAACTGGCTGATATTTGGAGATACGAATTGGCTGATATTTGGAGGTACGAATTGGCTGATGTTTGGAGGTACGAATTGGCTGATGTTTGGAGGTACGAATTGGCTGATGTTTGGAGATATGAACTGGCTGACATTTGGAGGTACGAATTGGCTGATATTTGGAGGTACGAATTGGCTGATATTTGGAGGTACGAATTGGCTGATATTTGGAAACAAGAAGTGACTGATATTTGGAGACACGAAGTGACATCTTTAGGAACACGAACTAGCAGATCTTTATTATTTATGATTTAAAGACTAAATTTTCAATAGAATACAAACCATAATATCATCGATGTCATTTAATATAAATAAAATGTTGTGGAAGTACGAATCAACATAATATGTCTAAAAATAATGGTCATTTCACATCCTTTTTAACGTGGAAAAGCTTTCCTTATTAATTTTAAGTGAAAGATCCAAAAGAGTCAATTATTTTGGAATGGAAAATTATTTAAAATTATTTTGAAATGCAATATATAATTAAATGTAAGATCCTAGAGTGAATAGTAATGAGTAATTCATAAAGAAATAACTGCTTGCATGAAAATAGAAGTTAAAATGAATAAATAAAGGACAGTAGAAACGTTAGCGTTTGAACATAGGATTTATGTTCTTAATTTGATTTTACATAATATTTTACACATGTTAATTTTTGAAGCATGCTCTTACTTCGATCTTAGTCACTTTTTCCAACCTTGTTTATTGACAAAAAATTTAGAACCAGCAATAAAAACCTAAAAAAAATTAACGACTCGACCTTTCTGGTCATTTTCATCACCTGGAAAGATAAAATGCATATAAAGTAAACTGTGAATTAAGCAAGAAGCATTTCAGCTTGTAAATAATAATAAAAAGTAAACTAATCACAGCGGGTAAGCAGGTTCCACATCGTTCAAAATAGGTTTGTCTCTTAAAATGATCATAAGTTGTGAAATGAGTTTTAATTTACAGATTATTTCTGATGCATTTTAGCTTGAAAGTTGTTGAAGGTCAAAACGTTAATATTTTGTGTTTATTTCTTCGTTTCCATCTACTCAAATGTCTCAAAACTTCATCTGTGTCCAATACACGTCCATTGATGGCATGAATATTCCAGTGTGTTGGAAATAAATCACTAAAACTCGCAATGACGGTTCACAAAATTCTAATGGGCAGCTCATTTTCCGTGTAGCTGCACCACTTGTTGGGATCCAGCAGCTGCTCCATGTTAAAGTCAGAGTGATAATTTTCCCAGGGCAACATCCACTGATGCTTGAAATCCTGAGGATTACTAGAAAAGATTAGCAAACTCAGTGTTTGCGTCCATAATGCTGGTGTCTAAACACAGCCAGATTACTGAACGGCTCAGATGAAAATAACAAGCAACAGTTCAACTGCTGTGAACACTTGCTTCTAAATCCAGAAATTCTCACCGATCGTCTGCTCCGGAAGTTTATAATAAGTTAGCAGTGAAATTTTCTGCGCTGAAATGTGACTAAATAGGAATTTTTTGATCAATCTGAAGAGAAAGGACGCTGTGTGCAGTTTTTATTAACACCGAATTTATATAATACTAAAATATTTATTAATTTACGATGATTGAATGCGCATCCGCATAGTACAATCAACTATAGCAACAAACAGAGGGTGCGTCTTCCTAACATAAAATGGAAGCGTCGTTCACGCATCATCATCGTTGCGGTGAAAGAGAAGCTCCGAAAACTGAGAAATCGTTGAAACGATTAATTCAAAGCCGGTGAAGCAAACCCTGGATCCTGTCCTTTCAAATAAAACTCCTCTCCTGCTCTATAGCCTAATTTTTTATTATTAGTAATTATGCTTTCATTGGCATTTATCCTATTGTCGGCCTAGCTCACGAGGCCTACTTTCCTTTATTCGCAGCCACGGCGAGATGCCTTAAAATTAGCCCTTGTTTGGGCTACTCTTCTGTCCGCCCCTTGTCTGCATGGACGCCGGCACCGTGTGTGTCGCACAAGAGATTTTGTGCTGCAAACCCACCACAAATTTTTGCGCTAACTGATGCATTATTAAAATAAGCTTTGCGCAAATATTGAAGAGTTCTTCTCTTCTTTAAAATAGCACACAAATGCTAAAGCTTATTCTTGTTAAAGTAGTGCATATTGTTCTTTTTATGAGGAATTATTTTAAGTAGGCAAAGACGGAATAAAGTTTAGTTTTTCGAAAATACCCATGTATTTTATCTACCTTTTTCTAAATCTATGGTTTGAACTAAAACCGTACATACTTTACAATGCTTCATCATGTTATGTTTTGGAATGTAAAGAATGACTCGAGGCCTAAAATATAAGGTAAATTTTACCAATTTATGCATCTGTGATGACTTGAAACACCTGAAGCTGTCATTATTCTAGACTTAGATAATTTGTATGTTATACTTAGTGTTAACTACAAAGAGTTCAGTTATTTCAAAACACACTTCTAAATATTCGCCAGTTGGAATAGTATGAGAAGTATGAGTGTACCAACATTTCGTTCTGACGCGTGAAAATATTGTACGATGTACGTACAGGGTGTCCATAAAGTCTCTTATAAAAGTCTCTCATAAAGTCTCAACAGCACCTCTTTCTCAAACAGGATCCTTGAAACACACAAATGCAAAATGTGGTTAAAAACTTCAATAAACACTGAATACAATAGAACAAATAGGAATAAAATATCTTATCAATTGCATTTGTAATAAAATTTTGAAATGTTAAAGACTTTATGGGCACCCTGTATGAATTATAATGATTGTACGCCTGTACTCGTCCAAAATACTTCGGACTGGGTTTGTAATTCATATATGAACGCGATGCCTTTTAATGTAAGAAGCAGTTTAATGACAATTTAGGTGTCTGAATTTATCTGCTTTCGTAGAAATATTTCATCATCGCAAGGTTTTTACCAGTTTAAGAACAACTTCATTCATTTGCTAGAGTTTAACAATGATATTATTTCTCTTCTTGGAATTTTAAGGCAATGGTTAACAGCCTTCATTATTTGCTTAAGTTATATTTTTAGTGTTCATTTACGTCTCTCTTGCCAGCTCTTATTCGTCTGCTTACGTCACGGCTTCACCAAATTCATTAATTCATCACTCTTCAATTTCCTATCCCTCATTATTTCAGTTTTCTACCTGTGATGAAATACAGCAGCTTTAATTAATTCTTCATTTACAGACTGAAAAAGTGTAAAATCTAAACAATATCAAATGAATTGATCTGGCCCTAATGTGCAACTGTAGCCAGAAACTTGCATTTTAGCTTTTTGTTCAACATTTGAGCGCTATTGCTCGAAATAATTCCCTTTTGTTGATGTTAAAGCTGCTCCTTTTTGTCAACAGGGCGGCCCCGACTCTAAGGTAAGTACCGACCACACCACATGCACCTCCATCACGTCAGGTATATGCTCAAGTTTTGCTCTATATTACTGTATCTCAACCACAAAGCAGTCAAAAATCGGTGTGCGACAGTGCAAGGATCCATCCAACGACCATCTGCACGGATGGCTGCACCGGTTTTTGATGGCTTGTTTTTGTACCTTCTGAGATCTTTACTTCATTGATTGATCTCAAGCTTTGCTGTTATATTATGTATTCAAATCGCCTCTAAAGTTCTCTTTTCACTATCGAGTATCCATGAACTCTGCTTATTTTTGCTATTATAATTGTCATTATCATTTCTATTATTATTTGCATTATTATTATTATAATTATTACATTTTGCTGAAGTAGAATGTCTGATCTTCTAAAAATAGCATGCCGCTCATGCAAACATTCCCGCTTTTGGGCTAACTTTTTATGCGTTCAAATTTTTTTTACTAATTTCGTTGAATTTTTCACTGATTGTCTTTGCAACGTTCACCTAAAGTTGCGTGCTCCTCATCTATGCTTCAACCTAATCCAATAAGAAATAAAGAACTGCAAAAATTTACGGCCGTTATTCTAAGAATTATAAGCACTGAGAAATCTTCTTAATATTTTTGACGCCGAAAAGTTGGGTCCCGACTGAAAAGATTTGGTTTTAACTTGAATAAAATAAATTATTTTTTAATTTTCATGAATCCTCAATTTTAGTGTCTGAAACGTTTGATAGATTTGTTATTGCATGAGAATGTTTGCAAAGGAGCAGTCTGTCTGACTCTAACTTCGTTAAAGAGGCTTATAAACACGAGAGTTCATGTGTGTGTAGATCTTAAAGTTGAAGATTGTTAAATCGTGATTTTGTCTGCTCTTCCGACTAAAGAGTGGCACTAATAAAAATTATCTCAGGACAAAACATGTAAAATGATGCTTGCAACTATAGTTTGTATTTTTTCGATAACTTATGCTATAAAAACATCAATGAACTTTCTAGTTGATATTTGGAGGCACAAACTGGCTGATAGTTGGAGATACGAACTTGCTGATAGTTGGAGGTACGAACTGACTGATAGTTGGAGGTACGAACTGACTGGTATTTGTAGGTACGAACTGGCAGACCTTCACTATTTATAATATTTTTTCAACTTTGAAAAAAATTGATGAAATAAAACTGATTTGCATTGTACTTATTGCTTAGTTTGAGTGAATTATAGAAACTGCAATTTTTGTAACACGAACGAATAAGTTTTGTAAAAACTAGGGAGTGTTATTAAATAATGACTATAATATTACCTACAAAACAACTAGTTACTTATTTGTTAGTAAATCACAGCAAACAAATTCATGCGTCATGGTTCTGGCAAAATTCAGAAGCTTGATGCTAGGAGTCTGTAAGCAGTAATATCCAAGAACAGGGACTCAGTTTTTGTTTAGCAAACACAAGGCAAAACCTTCAAGCACGCCTATTGTTTCTTTTTAAATTGGTGCACTGTGCAGTGACGACATATCCAGAAGGGTTGTTTTCCACCCCTCCCCCATGTGTGCCGGTAATAAAGTAAAGTGTTCCTTGACTTGAACTCGTGCAACTTCATCACAGTGTCTGTAGATTTACGTTCGTTTAGAGGAACTTTAAATAATACGAGAACGCTTAAGAAAACTGCAAATTTTTTGTACCCCTTCATTTTGTTTTGAAGGTACGTATATGCTGTTCTTATCCGTACTCTAAAACGCATGTCCTAATAGTCGCGCGCTGTTGAGAAATGCCTTAAGCGGATAGCACCCTTTCCTTTCATTAGGGCATAACTTACTGATCCCTGAGCAAAACACGTCATGCTTGTCTACTAAGGCCAGTCACTCTTTCTATTTGAGAGTATCACTGCCTGAGGTAGAGCAGTGCAAGGCGTGTAACGCTGTGATCACTGTGTGTCGGCGTCACAGAAATCGCTGTAGCTTGCCATTTTTGAGCCAAAACCTACAAGGCAACGCACACGAATTCTTCGACTCGAACACCCGTCGACGTCGTGTAGACTTCGAGCGGCGAGCCTTTGAAATCACGAACAAAAGAGCTCTTGTGTGATGCATTGGCAGACATTTTCTTTTCGACATTCCAATTGATGAAATTCTTCGAAATGGAAGAGCTCGGCAGGGGCGTTACAGGGATTGTGTACGAGTTTTCTTTATTTTAGACGCCTAATGTGCAGCATATACAAACTAGTTAAAAGTCCTTGGAGTTTAATATAATTTCATAAATAGAAATACGAACACTTATCAACGGAACAACTTGTGAATCAGTTCTTTCTCATATATTTGAAACTGATTTTTCGTTTAACCTTGAAATTAATGGCGTGTGATTTTCACAGTCTATTCAGCAGAGTGAAGTGTAAGCGCATTGATAGGAAATTTCTTGTATGTGAAATCGTAGTTCGAAATCATAAAATGCCCAGCAGAAACTGAACTGTTAAATCTCCCAAATATCAAACGGGTTAAGACATAACGGGTTTAAGAACTCCAGTACCCACTTTTCTTACGAATTGTTTACTTTATACATAGTCTATAAAGTAACCCTAGACGTAGTTCATGCACATCTAAGCCCGAAGAGTAACTGCGACTTGTAACTAAAATTCTTACGCACTGTCACTTCGAAATACTCTCCGTCGTATACAAAGATCGCTTAACAAAATTTATAAACTGAATGAGAAGTTTTGAAATCTTAACACGAGTGGCATAAGTGACCGAGGGCTAACCTAAGAATTCACATGAAATAATGATAATAGAAAAGCGGTTAAAACGTACTGCTGCAAGAACAAAAAGTTTCGTGATTTTTCGCAAAGAAAGTAAAGACTATTTAACTCCTTAGTACTATCCCTTGACAGGTGAAGGATTAAGAACATGATCTGTCCCCATATAAATCAACCACTGGAACCATCGTCGGGATGCGCCACAGAAATCTTTTTCGACCCTTCTCGGCGGAAGCATGTCTGATTGCAATGAGTGGGGAGACAAATTAAAGCTAAGCTTCTGGATCACGGTATACCATAGACTCACGCGCACTCTTCGTGCGCATGCTCAGCTCTCGTTGAGAAGCCTCCTTAAAGACCCCTGGTCTACCGCTCAACAAAACCAACACCTCGTTCATCATTCATGGCTCCAGCGACAGGGAAATTGGCCCGCGGCTCTACGTAAGTGACAATCTGTAAGATTGCACTCGTGAAAACAGTCTTTGGTAATGACAGGGCAGTTCTCCGACTTATTGATTGAATTTGTCGTTCAAAGCCAGAAGCTCACTTATGCTTCAAAAGGCTTATTGAATTCGTGAACATAAGCCTCGGTAGGTTGTAGTGAAGGTTGACACACAAATGAGCGCGTAGGGGTCGAATGATATTCCCGGCCTGACAAGTTGAAAGCAGCTCTCATAATTCAAAGAATTGTTCGATAATTCGTGCAATTTACGAGTGCGAGACAAGTTGGCATGGCTGCTGCAATCTAAAGCCTTCTCTGACACTAGGTCTAGGTTGTCACGCGATTGGGTCACACCATTTTCCTTGTTAAACTCCAAGACGCTTAATGGCTTCGTCTTCAAGAAATGCACCCCAGTCTTCAACGCAAGCATCCGCCCAAGCTTATCAAGATTGCTTTTAGACGCCCAATTGAGTTTCTTATCAGGGAGATTTCAATTTTCTCCGCGCTAGTGAAACGAGTCCCGCATTTTTTTCTGCTCATTTCGGTCGTAACTTTGAATTAAGCACAGTAGGACGGCTCTTCAAACGCGAGGCTCATCAATATTCCCCGCGATTAGTCGGCAACCGATAGTGCGTCCGTTCTGCCAGAAAATTGATCCATCTTGTACGTGGGCACAGAAAACTCGCGGTTCATAAGCAAGGAAAGTTCGGCGAGTTATTTTGCGACGCCTTCCAGTTTAATTTGGCGCTGCTCGAAAGAATGTTAACAGAATCTTGGCTACGGAAAATTGTCCTCAAATCAACCCACTCGTTCTCCGCTGGTAGGCCTTCAAGATGAACCTAGTTGATATTCTGCCCAGTTGATGGGTTAATAAATAAGCCATTTGATGGACATGTTGATGAGGTGCATGGACGGAGGATTGATGCTGGGGAAAGATTTAGCATGAGAGAAAGAAATTGATGTCTTCTTTCATTTTATCTCATTTTCCAATCCAGACCCTGAAATAAATTCTCTTTGTCCGAGTCTGCCTGACAATTGCACACGTTCCAGTGATGTGTGAAGCATGAATTACTCGATACTTATTGCAAGGTTTCTAAACACCCATAAAAATGTCCTGGAAAATAGATTTTTTAAGAGTACTCACGAAATGATTGCTCATTTTTAGTCAGCTACTACCTATTTAACCGCTTCGTTTAAAGCTATTATAACGAAAGTGCTTGATATTTTATGTGTTGTACATTGCTGGTAATGAATTAAATGCTTAATATTGACTAGACTTCCAATTAAATATCGTATGTTGCTGTAACCACGAGTGCGATACGGCCCACCAGTGGAGCACTTAGGCTATGTTCTGTAATTTTTTCCAAGTCTTTTAGTGACTATGTGTACAAAATAAAGATTTGCACCGCCTAGGCAATCGCAGGAAACGTGTTAAGATACCTCACTCATAAATAAGGACTAATTTTTATTCTATGATCAATGCCTTTGAGTATTTATTTATTTCGAAACATATTTCCAGTTCTCATCACTGCTGAATTGTATACCTAGATCGAGGAAATGAATTCGAAACAAACCATTACTAATGAAGTGAAATGGTGTTTATCTTGGCACAAGTATTGATTTTTCATTGGAATAGGTATGCATGTATTGTAAGCATTGTGTTGTGGATATCAAAGGCCACATGTTACTAAAAATATTTTTTTGCTGCATGGAAGTACTGTCAGTACTGGACTACTTTGCACGTCATTGAACTAATGTACTGATGTCTCCTTTTTATGAGCTTGTGTACTTGCAATCAAAGTTTATTGGTTCGAAATATATATTAATTTTTGCAAAAACTTTTGAAAGCTGCTATATTGCTGCACAAAATTTAACAATAATCGTCGTTTCAGCATAGAAAGTTTACCCGTGAGCCATTACAGTTGTGTTGCGCGCGCTCAAGTTTGCTCCGGATGCTGTAAGTGTCATGCAGAAGCTGCTGTCGAGAACCTCCTTCATGAGCTCACCATTAACTGTGATCAATTGTAATAAATAACACAGGGACCTGATGATCGGGAGACGCTCATCAGAAGTGATCAGTGCTGCTGGTTGAGGGTGATCATGGCAGTCTGATCACTCGTGATAAAGCCAGGCTCCACTTACTGTCCAGGAGGCCTACCTTATCAAGCCCGCATCAACATTGTGGCTTGTATCTAGTCCGCGGATTGCTCTTCATGAATTCTCATTTCAACGGAATATGCATGGGTTATTTTCATGTCAGAATAAGTTAATAATTGTTTTTTTAAAACATGGAAGTACTCAAGCTTGAGCAGATATTCAGGACTGTAAGTTACGCCAACAGTAACATTCGAAAAAGAGGTGAAAACTGTAATTTATTGTGGTACACTCCTATCCACGAAGGAATTTGCGAATAGGGGAACAGTAGTGCAGATGTAAAATACAGGTATGCGTCTGTAGAACATTGCTCTGTGGAAAACACATTTACCTGGCAACATAATGTCTGGACTACATGATGTCTGGACTACATGTCTGGACTACATAATGATGATCAAGGCACATAATTTCCTGCAGAGCACTGCTGGGTCCCAATCAACACTCAACACTAAACTCTGTTCAATGTCTGGTGTTCACCCAGAACTGAGCAGTTGCTGCTGCCGTTGTTCAGCCACCGAATCTTATCCTGATCATCATTCCAGGATTGCCTTGGAATTTCTGGAATAGCATTGCAGTCAACAGCCATAAATGCCACCATCATTCAAACAACCGCGACGATTTCATGGTAACTTTGTGTGTTGAAAGTTGAGCTCTAAAATGAGTTTTTTAGATTATTTTTCAGAATTTCTGTCGTAATCCTGTGAGAAGTAAATGCATTATTCAAAATTCAGAGATAGTGTTTCAGATTATTTTATAATCATTAACGCCTGCTTAAAAGCATTCCATGAAAAAGTCGTTCATGGGCAACTTTGTGAACTGTATGGAGCATATCTGAGTCAGATGGCAGAGCATCCGAATGCGGTTTTGTTTGCTCCACAATTGCCATATCTGCCGGGAACACAGCCGCCGAACCACCATGTCGCTCTTATGATACCGCTGGTACGCCTGTGTTATGACTTCAGCATGCATTTGATCAACGTAATCAGCTCTCAATTTTTTAATTACTTCACATGAGTGAAGGAAGCAACCTCAGAGCGCCGATGAACCAAGACGGGCTGCTAGAGGGCGCTAGACGGGATGGTTAGACTGCCTGGTGTTGCCCAATAGATAAGCGCCCTCCAGGGGGTCTCGGTTGTTGGTTTAACAGCCAGCAGGGGGCGCTTGAGCGAGAGAGGGGGCAGTGGAGAGGGAGGTGATAAGGATGGGGACGAGTAAGGAGGTGCAGGGGGTGATTGAAGTCGAGAAGACTGACTACCCAGTACGCATGTGTGTGGGATTTGATAACTCGTAGCCGGAGGTGGGAGCATTGAAAATTAATTTTAGCGATACAAATGTACCAAGAGCTGAGGGCTAGAATTATCTGTTAGTACTCCAATATTACTAGTATATAAGGATGAAGCAGAAAGGCTAGACGATATTCTCTTACGTGCAAGCACTCTGATATACTTAATCCGTCATCGTCTACTTGATCTTCGACATGTAAAAGTGCAATTTGTCAACCCCAGCAAATAAGACTGAACGAATGGGTTACGGTGGCTCTCATCAATTTATATCAGGGATTTAATGACATGAGAAACGTAATTGGTGCGTCGATGCTGGAGACTTGATGCTTCTCTGCAAAGAGGAAGAGCAGATGAGGAGATCCTCCAATTCACAGAGCCAATAACATGTGTCAAGGAATTATGACGCGAGACAACAAATGTTTGAATACTCCTTTTTAGGATGAATATTATGAATAGCAGCGACGAATATCGGTATTTTGAAGTGGTCGAGCTAGAAATAATCATGAAGAGCATATTTACAACAGTAAGTGCAGCTGAACGCTAGATGAAAAGTCACTGATGAACATTTGACAACATACAAGCTCCACACCACCGGAATTCGAGAGTTCAATTCATATAAGAGATCACAGGAAAGCACTAATTGAACGAAAAAATCGTACGTAGCATTTAAGTGATGCTTTACCGCTACTGGAAACCAATCAGTCTTACCTGAATCTTGACGTTTCTTTATCTTCTGCTCTAGTGATGCAGCAGATCTTACTTCAGAATGATTTTTACACTTAACTTTTTGGTGATCCCAATACACATTTAAATTAAGGCATCATTCCAGTTAATGAAACATGAACTGAATATACAATGAGTTGTAGGAATTTTACTGGCCCTTTATCGTATTCATTCAATATGCCTGAGTATGTCGTCTCGTCTTCAGCTTAATTTTCCTGACGATTTGCACTGCATTTTATCAGATAAGCAATTACGTTTAAATATCTGTGGACACACTTAGTGTCTCAAATTAGTTTATTATTATGACACTGAATTCTGCTCATTTGTAGACATGTTATTAGTTAATAAGTACAGATGGTGACAGGATCAACTTAATCTCCGAAGCTTAGAACATAATTTTTGTGAAGTATAATAGTTTATACCAGCAACTAAAGTAAGCTCTACAAGCAGCCACCATACGTAGTAAAATAGTTAAATTTATTGACTTAAAAAGTATTAAAATTGAAAAGAACTAAACTTCAGAGCGTGCATTGACTTTTTCAAAAGAATCTTTGGTAAAAGTTTCATGTGTCCGAATAAGCAGCGAATTTAGCCGACATGGCTGAAAATTTTACCCAAATTAACTGTTATTTCCTAAACTCCAACTTAATGTATAAATCGAGAGCTGCATCAAAACTCAAATGCTACTGTATATATTTTACATAAACTATATGTATATGCGTATATGAAAACTCATGAGCTATAAATATATGTATATATATATATATTAATTATATATTTCTTAATTGAAATTCTGGATAGAATTAAAGAATATTCATTGATGTTTTGTAAATCTTATTCTATCTTTAAAAAAGGTATTTTTTAATAAAATTCGAAAAGTGAAAGAAAATGACATTTTGTATTAAAAGGATGGCGTTCAGGATACTAATTTTGTCAATATTAAAACATTCTATCCAGGATTCCACATCTACTATAAAAAAGCATTTGTATGAGCAACTTTTTCATCGAGATTTTAAGGTTACTCATGATCCTAAATGTGTGTCTATTCTCAGTTTTAAACTGCACTTACATTAAAACCGACGTCTCGGTCGGCAAGTATATAGAGATGCATGGTATATCTTCATAAAAGGGCTCCAACATTCATCACGACAATTGTAATCTCATTAAATTTCCCTGATGTTGAGTTTGTAGGTACATCGTAAAAGCTTAAACTTGAGCCTCTCTGCAAGAGGCTGGTTGTAGTCGCAAGCCACTCGAGTGGTGGGACTAATCAGAGACGGAGGCTAACAACGTGCTCCGAGGTGACTGGGATGCAAGACCCCAGGGGGTAACTCCGGGGGTCGTCGGGCCTCTTTGTGCGGGTGTATACGCCTATTGAGGAGGTGTGTACCGCAACACAACCGACACACACGCATCCATTTTTTTTCCTTCCCACCAACGTGAGCAGATCAGATACATTCCACGCGAGGCTTAGCATACATCAACGCGCGCTGAAAGGCCTGTTTTGACTTCAAGATTGATTTCTGTCTTTCACTCGACATGAGAAAGAAAACTCCATGCTTTTTTTCATTAGTTCATTGCTTCACAACACAAAAATAGGAAGCAACATACACGTAGTAAAACTGTTGTATATCGTAAATCTACGCCTAGTAAAAGTGTTGGTTTCGTTGTTGATTTTGTAGTTAGTGTACCTGTTACGTACGACCGACTCTTGTACAGGCTATAATTAATTGCCCATTGACTCGGATGCAGTACGTCCTACCTTTATACAAATGACACTTATTGAACTCTTGGATGGGTTTTATTAGTTCAAGGCGTAGTAATTATTCAGAATAAGCTTCGTTGTAAGATGGGTATTTAAAAAACGCGTATATTATTTTATTTGTCACGAGGAACTACCATTATTTGTGAAGGAATATTACAGTTTGTAACAATTTACAAGTTTTGTGGAAAATCCAATTTTTTTGCATGAAAGTATCATACTGACCATTAATTGATTTATTAAAGCTTCGTAAGTGCTGACAACATAATTCTTTAAGTCTCCTTGATTTGTGTTTCAAATAAATGCCTCAATAGATTGGAACGAAGTCAGTTATATCACCAAGGAATCTGTTTCCATTTAAATATCGACCTAATTTTAAGTGCTTCTGTAGACCAACCTTTTTTAAGTTTACGGTTACAAGGTTTACGGAACTTAAAAGTTCAGCTACCAGATACAAAGTGAATCTTTCTGAATTTTTCATAATCAAGTCTAGAAAAATTTGACTATTGAACTTCTTCATTTATTATCAACAATTCCTTTTATTTTCCATGAATTTCACATGATCTTTCAAAATATTTATCTAAATCAAATGTGAATAAATTTGGTATCTTAGTTTTGAGCTTATTTCTCATCTTTCCATTCTTCCGTTGGTGCTCATCCGAGTAATCTACAATCCATTTTAACCACACGGAGTTTTGATGACTCGTTATGGTATGTAAAACGGTATTACCTGTGTAGTAGTATTACGTGTATGATACACATGTACGGTTGTACCCAAAGGTCGACAAGGACCCTATTTATTGAGGGTAATCTACTCAAGCAGAAATTTTTCAGCTGTCTGGTCTCTGTAGTCTTGCTGTCGTGGTACAATACAAATGGAGTACTTACGCACTTGTACAGCCCGGCGCTAAAGGGAAGTTAAATCACTCAACCAACACAAAGGATCGAATGCACTGCCAATATGAAGGCGAGAATTCGCGCGTTGCACTGGCTACATTCGTCAGTCAGACTTAAGGGACACAAAGTCGTTATTATTGTGTACCTAAATTGAAAGTAAAGGTAAATGAGCAGTAATTTATCAATAGGTCCCATTCTGTTATTTTTATATTAACCTAAATAA
>VCRD01000419.1:114974-191982 GCA_006783055.1 Trinorchestia longiramus | reverse complement strand
GCTCTCACATTGAACGCTCTCACATTGAACGCTCTCACATTGAACGCTCTCACATTGAACGCTCTCACATTGAACGCTCTCACATTGAACGCTCTCACATTGAACGCTCTCGCATTGGGGTCTGTGGGTCCTCGACGTCGATTAGCCGCGTCGCGTTTGTCCGTTTAGGTTTAGCGCGTCGAAGGCAAACACGCGAGCACGTGGGGGAGCTCTCAAGTGGACAGGATTTGGGCGGACGATAACGACACGATTAGCATTACTGGGAACATTTCCACGACCTCTCAATGACTCGGCATGAACTGAGAACCGGCTGTTCCAGATGCTCGCTCATCTCACTTCGACACTTTTTCACTTTTCGGGACCCGGATGAAATTTCCTTCTTCAAACAGAGAAGTGAAACAAAAAGTAGAAAGTAGTGGAAACGTGCGCTATTTTTTTGTGTGTTCATACTGTCATTCGAAACAAAATAAACATTTAATTTCATTGTTTGTTTTAAGAAACATCGTGTTTCTTTCAATTCGAGCTCGTTCATTTATATTATTGCTAGCTCTTATTTTAATGGAATAACGATATTAGCCTTTTTCCATTTGTAGCTTCCTGTTTTAATGTCTCAGCATTTTAATTTCGAGACAAACATAGCTGGAAAATTTGGAATTTGAGGTAGAAAAATCACTTACTCCGCTGGATTTGATTTGTTCATACAATGGATAGCCCGTTAACTAGTCAAATATTTCACGACCTTGCTTCTCAATCGAATATTTGTTCATGCTTTCAGTGATTTGTAAGTATCTTGAACACGTTCAAAAGCTGTCGTAACCAATTCTTGAGAAAAAATATTCCTACATTCTAAAGTACTGATACAAGGTTTTATCAGAACACCAGAGGGAGAAGAATATCAATAAACATACATGCGTAATCAACCAATCTAATACAAAATTTGTCTGTTTCTCTAAATTAACAATAACCCCAGCCGAAACAGAGTCAACATATTGTGAAAGAAAATAAAAAGTAACAATTCTGTTGCTACGTATAATGTAAAAGACATTCATGTCACTAGATCGTGCTCTTGCAGTGCTGCCGCTTTGTTTTTTAGTAGAAAGAACGTACTGTTGTTTGTGCCTGAAAATTGCGAGTTGGACTAGTACTCTTCCTTCTTACTTTGTGTCTGACGATAGACTTCAATAGCAACCCAAGAATGGACCACTCGGCTCGTTCCTACTGCCATATTCTGTTCTATGAGCCGCAGTATGCATGCATAAACAGGTTTAATCGATCTTCAATTTAAGCAATCAAATTTGTTTTTAACCTTTTTTCGCTCTTTTTTTACTGATTAGAAAATTAATGCTTTGAATGTATGCTTTAGGCACTTCTAATGCTGAACTGATTATCCATTTTATTACTGAAACTAATTTCAGGTGCATATGTTTCAAACGCACATTATGTAATGACAATACCACTTATTGCTGCCTTGATTATAGTGCCCCCGTTGCGTTCGACAAACTACGTCTCATATCAAATGCCTCGTCTCATATCAAATGAAAACTACGCACTGCAAGTCTTCAGACGCTTCACAGAGACTTGCATGCCGGTGGCGCCAATTTGGGCCGCTTTGCCTATGCCTCAGTCGATGGTTAGAGTAAGTAATCACTGGTATTAAAGAGCAAAAGTGTCGCTTGTCCGCCATGTAGGCAGTGAATATGAATGGTCGATGGTGAAAAACCTACACACTAGTGTACTTGCACGCAGTCTTGTCACGGAACAAGAGGCGGTCCGATCGAAGAATGATCTAAAGAAGCAAGTTCTGGAGCGTGCCTGTCGGAGGTCTGATAGATCAGAAGTTTGTTGAGTAAAGTGACGACGTGAAAGGCATTTGGCGAGGCTGATTTCAGATCATATTTCCGACTGCTTCCATGATTACAACTGTACCACACTTGTTTACACCAGATTTTAATGCTACGCGAGTTCTCTGAATTGTACGATACAGAAGGCAGTAAATAATAATTTCAAGCGATAACGCTGAAGTCACCTTCCAAATTCTACCCCAAAATGCTTTGTGCCAGTGCCAGGTATCATAAAATTGAATCCAAGTATATAAGCGTTGCTATGATTAATATTTGAGTGGCTTCGAATTTGCGTTAGTTATGAATCTCCCATCAACGTAAGCAAAGATTTTTTACGATGAAATGACGAGCAATGTGAATGTCAAGACTTGCACGGCGGAGAGTATAGCTTTAGTCTCGAACAGCGTTTTTGGTCTTGCAACATTGATGCTCAGTCTTGTGAGGGAGTAGCAGGAGCCGCTAAAACGTGTTTGCTGAAGACCCACGCAAGACAGAAGCCAGTCGCAAAAATGCTCGGCGTCGCTCCTCAAAAATGGAGTTAAGTGGACATGAAGACGCCACTGAGTGGGAGTGTGGATGCGTGCAGTTTGCTTTGGGCGTGTGGTGAAGCTCTCAGGCGACACTTTTTGTCAAACGCCACCGGCATTGACGACTGAAGAAAAAAAACTCCTGAAAGGGAGATACGCTAGGCGCAACTTTTATTTTTGAGACCGAGATATCGAAAATCTTCAGGTTCCTGATTAACTTTCAATGCTGCCGTAGTCATCGCATTCTGCAAAATCTTCTGCGCACAATTCTCAAAACCTAGTGAAGGTTGCTTTCGTACGCGGTGTTAAAGCTCATTGTAAAATAGCTGCACTTCAAAACCTCTACGAGTACATTTTCACATCACACGCAGAAGAAAGGAATAAAGAAAGAGGGACCGTAAAAACGAACGCTTCTACTTAGCGATAGAGTAAATGAAGAATGATTGCCTTAAAGAAGACGATTATCTCATTAGAATGAACTGAAACGCCCTCTCTACCAGCAACGTGGCAAATGATGACTCTTTTTCAAAGTGAGGGACATGCGGTGGTCTCTCCAATGAGGCTCCCCCGCCATTTTATTGTCAAGTTGGCGATTGACGGATGATCTTGTGGTGCGTTTCGATGGGCGTCGATCTATGTAATTAGGCAGTCATTTATCCACATTACAGCAAGGAGTTAGTGAGCAGTTTGGGGCTAGCTGGAACCCCCGTGTCGGCCATTATAAGGTCGTGCTCATAGGCAAAGATACGACCCCTGACCAAAATTACCCCATCATGTTTCACCCTCAAAATACTTTCATTTCTGTACTGATGAACTGCTGCACAAAATGCTAGGACCTCGCATTAACGGTGCGCTGTAGCTGATCGAAGCAACTCGGGCAAGTGAGCTCACAGTGAGCTCCATCAGCAACATATTTACACCAGTGCATGTTACATCTTGGCTGTTCCGCTTCAACGAGTATACTTGTGTTCGGTCGTCCTCTTATGATGTTGCTCATGAGACCAACCAATGTAGCATGTGTAATTACGAGCAGTGTTTAGCAATATTATCAGATATGAATACTTACATATGTTGCATGATAATTTTCCCCCTTCCAATGCAGGAGATTGGACAAAATTTGAAAGCAGAAAGATATTGAACAATGCATTATCACGGAGAAATGTTTAATATCAACATTTAAATACATCTGGTTCTAATAGAACTAATTTATTCTAACGTGTGGAGGTTTTTGTAGATGAAGTTTGTATTTAGAGGGGATTTTAATTCGCATGAGATGAGGGCGGGAAAGTTCAACGAACTTAATTAAAGGGAACATGAATAAATGTGGCTAAATTTTCTTTCGAATGTATATTATCTCATATTAATGTTTTCAATTACAGTTAAAAATTACAATTATTAATGACCACAATTAATGATCCTGTAGTATCATTATGCTTAGTTTTCTTAGGAATTTCCAACAAATGTCAACCTGAAAATATTAGAGTCTGAAAAGATTGTCACATTGAATGAGTGTTCGTTTTAATTTTATAAAGAACTGGACTACAATAAGAAGAATCTTTCATAGAAAATTAATTATAAATAGAAAAAAATAAATCGTGCCTAGGTTGTTATACGAGAAAAATGTTCAAAAAAAGAGAAATAATTACTAAAGGCATTCTATCTTTTGACCAACATTAGAGTATTCATATACATGGTTGAGAGAAAAAAAATCTTATAAGCTAAAACATTCACGAAATAACATACAGAATAAAACAATCTATTACTACACTCACTACACGATGAGTGTTTCTTACTTTCGATTTGATTTTTACAGGACGTTTCCGTTTCCGGCATACCAGTAATTATGTATGCCGTTGAAACTAAAGATGGGCAAAAGAGTAGCCATGGGTGTCTTCCCATCATACGTTACTTCTGTTGTCAGACCTGCTGCATAATTTCCTAAAAAAGCTATAATCAATTTGTCTTCTTCTGTATGTTTAAGATGTAACTATCAGGTGTATTCGTCTCATTGATTTATACTCTTCAATTCGAAGAGCTCAACTGATTGTCTACGATTGGAAAAATGATTGCAAAGCTCAAATTATTTGAAATGGTTGACGTATTTTTACGAGCATAAAAAATCCAGGGGCTGTTGGAAGGAAGACATCAGTCTTACTCACAGAAACAGTTGGCGTCTTACAGAAAATCATCGCTTTCCGGTGCGTGTTTGAGTTTCGATTGTTTTTCAATGACTGCTTTTCAGGTGCTGAGAACGTCAGTCTATGTACTTTGCAATTGACACAACTCGCAAACAATTCCGGGACGGATGGTAGTGTTGTATAATTATCGCTTTTCAAGTGAAAATTCATTTGATTCGTTATTCATTCTCCTCAGTCCATCAAATCTCTAATGATTTCTGAATGGTTTCGAACTCCCTTAGAGTATGTTTCATCATCGAACAATTAATCAGAAGTTTTTATTGTGTTGTATTATAAGTGATGAAATATCAAAAAAATGTACAACTGGTTTTAAAAATGGTGCTTGACTCGAGGTCCACATGCTGACGTTCAACTATTTTGAAATTGTTTGTCACCTTCAACTTCCATGTCATGGAAAAATAAATGTTTTCTAGTCTCGTTGAAACTCTATAAAGCGCTGAGTAGTTCAGTATAACAATGGGGCCAATTAGATACCACGTTGTCGAAACCCTGATTTATCTTCGCCATCGATCGCCTGCAGAATAAACTTTGCATTTGATTAGCTGCTAACTGTCCTTACCTCAGCTTCCCCTCTGCATGATCAAAGGACTCTTTCTTTTATTCCTACCCTATTGAGCAGCTTGCTGAATTTTCCATTCTGTTTTTTGCGGCCTATCAGTTATTCTTTCATTCCTGCAAAATCCTTCCTGCAACACAGTTTTCTTGATTAATGATGCATAGGTTTGAACGATAAAGATCACATTCCGCTGTTCTTAATAAAAGATTTCAAGATATTCAGCTTAACAACGGGAATCTTTTGCCACCGAACCTCTATTAACACGGCCACTCTTAACGACAGTTCGATAGCGTCTGCTTAAGTTCTCAAATATGTGTGGCCTATTCGAGTTGCTGGGCCATTGGCTGAATATAAATGCATACTCCCATACAATTTCATACATCATTCTAGGTAACATTACTCAATGATAATTGCTATCCCTGCTAATATATTTCAGTACATCGTTCTCTAAACCCTAAAAACATTTACACGTACTCCAAAAGGCATATCATTTATCTGTTGAATGATTTGTGTCTCACCTCAGACACATTGTTTCGTGTAATGCAACAAGCTAAAGCTGGTGTTCGTAAAACTGAACACTTTAATAGAGGCTCAATTAATAGCTTCTTTCTATGGTCAGGTGTCGTTTGCTTTGATGTTACGGCATTACTCTCATTATCATAATTTACTTGGCCCACGAGTACCAAAAGCTGATGACTTCGTTACCATGCCAAGAGTTTCGTATGTCGTGCACGAGGGCAAAGACGTTCGTGACGGAGTATGTTTCTGCAGAATGTCTTAAAAACTCTGTTATTTATTGCAGATTTTCATGGTATTAGGCACGATTTTAAAATTTGGGAATCGTTGCATGTTACCGGCGTAAATTGGTTCACGTTTGAAGAGTTGATACATATTTGCGAGCGTCAGGATTCTTGGTTCTTGAATTTAAAACTTATCATATCAATGTTTGTACTGGCAAATTTTTTGTTCGTTCCTCTTAGTTTCTGCTGCCTGAGTGACATCAGCTCATAATAAGTGGAATGTTAACTACTTTTAGCGGAAGTAACTAATTGCAAAAGGCCGGGAAGTACGATACTTTAATGACTATTTTTTGATTCGGCACTTGACGTTTTTTCTATACGACATTCCTTAGCATCTTCTCATCCATACTCGTATAACGAAATGTACAGCAAAACGATACGGTACTTCGTCCAATACGTTTTCATGATTCATCACATTCACAGGGTCACTTTGGTTCATTTTGTACATGAAACTCTAGATAGTCACTGACCGTCTGGTGACGAGATCCCTTTATTCACCCCTGCCGCACCAACTGGCGGTGGCTGTCAAGACTAAGACTCTAAATTGAATTGAAATTCTCGATGTTGTAAAGGCGAGTCTCTGCAGCAACCCGCAGTGACGGGTTCTCACTGCGTTCTCGTTCGGAGTCGCTGAGCATTTGGTGTTCTGGGTTAGGTAGGGTTGCGAAGCGATTGGTGTTCTTGATTGAGGGGTTACGGAGCACTTGATGTTCAGGGTTGAATCAAGTGGAGGAAGGTTTTGTGTTGTGGTTTGGAGAATGTCGTGTAAATTTTGTGGGACACCAGGAATCGGATCAAGACTCGGCTGGTTATAGAGAAATTGATTTTGTATCGTTCGGATAGTGCTACAATGATTTAAATTTAAGGTATGAGCAGAAAAATGCATGCGACTATGAATGTGACGTCAACACCGTGAATTGTAGACGAGCAAACTCGACTCCATTACTTTTTGTTGACAATTTTGATTCAGTTCACAACCCAGGCTTAGGTCAGCATTCTGGTTTAAGTCACAACCTTGACTCGTGATATCTGCCAGCAATTGACAGGGAATTCAATACTAATGTATATTTGAATTTTTGGTATAAACGCTGGAGCGAAACGTCAAATTCTTCATCAATCAGGATCTCTGGAAAGCGTTTCGCATTTTTATTGGTTGTTAGTGTACCAGGTTTTGTGCTTAATTCGTATATGACCTGCGTTTTTTCCTTATTTAATAGTTGAAATCATGTTTTGAAAATATCCTTTTCGGCTGAGATGTGTAGACTATACGCGTCAAAGTTTGAAAATGTGAACGCAGGCCTTCACCAGCTAACGTGTACACACGCCTTCACCAGCTAACGTGTACACACGCCTTCACCAGCTAACGTGTACACACGCCTTCACCAGCTAACGTGTACACACGCCTTCACCAGCTAACGTGTACACACGCCTTCACCAGCTAACGTGTACACACGCCATCACCAGCTAACGTGTACACACGCCATCATCGGTTAAGTGGTTAATAACACATGCTCTGTGAAATAGCTCAAAGGATAAGGAAAGAAATTGCAATTTTCATTCTTCATTCTTATTCATATTGTTCAAGGGTTATGCATCAGATTTATTTTTACCCATTTCTGCTGTATGCTATTTTTTTGCAATTTATCTTAGGAAATTGCTGAAGTTTATATTTTTAGATTGTTTCGAAAGATAAATATAGTGGCAGGAAAATTAAGGATGCTCGATTTTATTCACAGTTTTATCACATAACGAAATTTTTCTAGATTGGTAAGTGCATACTTGAACACATGTTCAGTACGTGACGTCTGACCGCTGGAATACTTATTTTTTGTCTATGAAGTTAAATGTTGAATTTCTAATAAAACATTCAGTAGCATCTGCCACTTCAAAAAACACATGAGAGTCGTTCGAAATTCGTGAGTCCTCTGAATTCACCGTGCATCATAAGTGATACAAGCTGAGTTTTGGTACATAAATAATATGTAATCAAACATTATATTACACCTAGCATCATTACTGACCCGTAGCTAAGCCGAACGAATTCACAACACGCAAAATTTTGTCGCCTCGGTTGGTGAAATTTTTTTATCCTGTAAAACTTTTGTATCCTGAAGTTTAAATGAGTGCATTCAATTTCATTTCACTTTAGAAGATACTTTTGTGTGATTATGATCAGCTTGCAAACTCTGCACGACACAATTTCTAAATTTGGGCCACCACTCGATCAGCCGAATACGAGTAGCTTCAGCGAAATGAAGGAAATGTTTCGCGTCAATACCACTCATTATCTCACGTTCCAATACATTGAACGTAATAGCCGTTTTGTTCCACATTTGTATTCAGTGAAGTATTTCCATCGGGTGCTTGAATGAAGATTTTTTCCACGTCGGCCTCAGTTGCCTCCAGCACATATCATTCATCAGTCCGGGCTCCAGGTGCGCGTGTGGGCGGGCATGCTTATACGGAGAGATAACACGAGGGTCCGGACCTCAGAACAAGACATTATCTTGTCTGTGTACACTAGTTACTGCTTCTCTTCATTCAGGTCCACTTTTCAACCATACGTGTTATCAAAGTCTTTGTGGATCAAGAGTATCAATTCATCTGTTAGATTGGTTGCGTGCGGATGTAGTATCGCTGGAAAATTATTTTTATTCGATATGTACTCCGTGCACTGCGGAAAATTCGCCTAAAATTTATGTCGTATTGAGTCATCGGCATTATGATAAGTCTTTGTCTCAAAGTCACTATTTTGAAACTTAACGTTCTTACAAAGGTCCTGTATGAACTATGACGTTACGATGAGTTCAATTACCTGGCATGCTCCTCTTCTTTCGGTCCAAAACTGGACGGAACATCATTCAACACCTCATCACGCTAAAACAAACCGAGTAACTCATCCAGCAATCAAGTCTTCGTAGCCAGCACTTTGAGGCCCAATTCTGAGCGATTTGACCTCATCACCAATCATTTCTCGAGCGACTAACCTCGTGGGTTGCTCTGCCACACTGAGCAATTTGTTCCTTGACTCTACCCAAATTAGGCATTTGACTTACTGATGAATTAAATCTGGAAGGGGTTGGCTTTTAATCACATTGGGCTTGCTATAATTGCGACGTATATCGTGCGTTTCAACGAACATGTGCACAAGAAACAAGTTTTAGCAAATTAACCGATGCTGAATGTAAGCAACTATGGCAATGTTAATTTATGCACGCATGATATAAGAGTGAATTAAAATTCAAACTTGTACAACGATTGGCTTAATTTTGCATAATGGCAGCGCTCGAACTCCCGTCTTGAGCTTCCACTTTTGAGCTGCGAGGCCGAGTCGCTGCTGCTGAGATGAAATGGACTGGCGGCCACGATAAGCACCACTGAAAATACCAGCGATAATAATCTGGTCGAAGCTTGTCATGACTGCCTATCGCTGGCATCAGTAAACAAAGAGCAACTAATGCAGGGCCTGGAGATTCTCCTCTACCGCAGACCACAGCATAGGTGGCAAAAAAGACCGACTACCTGACTATATAGCGTTCCTTTCTGGCATTGCAACGAAAACAGAATCGATTTATTATGTGCTGTTGGTTGCATGCGCTCGCATGAATGCAGTGATCATCGGAAAATACGTACGTTTCATTTCAAGGCTATAGAACCGCAGGTATTTTTCTAAAAGGAAAAAATTATATATCTGTAAGGAGGCGCAAGAGCACGAAATACATGTAATCCTTGATTTCAAGACATTTTCTTGCCATTGTCTTGAGTTTCAAAGACTGTGTAGCCTTCAATGATAATTTCGTTTGCCAAAGAAGCATGACAAGCGTTCGAAACTTGCCCGGTTTCAGTGTAGACGTCGTGCTCTCCTACGCTTGCTTTAATGATTTTTTGCTTGTGTTGTGAAGTTTCGGAACCAAGTCTTACTAACTGAACAGGGCGCTGTATTTTGAGGTTAGTTTGGTAATCACTGTTGAAGTCAACTTTGTTCGAGCTTGCGTCATTTCCCGCTCAACGATGTCTCCGTTTCTTTTAGAAGTCGTTGCTTATCATCTTATGAATTTTACATTTATTCACTCCACTAACCAGGATTTTTACCAGCATCTTACGTTGCGAGTCGCTGAAGTTGATTTCAGATTCGACAAATAGGAGAGGGAAAATCAACAACCTTTCTTGAAAAAAACTCTTGTACTTACGAGTACATTTTCACCGGAAATTACTTGCAACTTTGCGCACATTCCACGACCAGTAAAATATACATCCTCAACTACTGGTTTTCATCGCGTGTTATCCCTTGACTTTAGGTAACAAGCGACGCAAATACATCCTTTGGAGTATTAATCAAAAGATGCACTACCCCTTAGTCATGGAAGGCCATTTGCAGTATATCACGGCCAGTACATGAATCAGAATGGATCACGGTTCGATCGTGGATCACTCTGAGTTGAGGCAAGACTAGCGTTCGGCCCAAATGATCAGCTGTGGAACGCTTCGTTCTCCATTAAGGAAAGTCTGCGCACGATGCATGACCTAACCCGAGTTACCGGGTCGTAGACGTGGGTTGTAAACCTAACCCGAGCTCCTTGGAGAGCTCCGATGCAACTGAGAGATTTATCTCACTGCTGAGTGCTGGAACAGAATCTTTGGAGCAGCTCAGTGCCTGATTTATTGCTCATGTAGCAAGGTACTTACCAGCTGCCAGTACGCATGATTAAGACGTGACATGTGTGCTCTCAAATGTGCGCAGTTTCATTCAGAATCAATAAAAGCTCAACTCTAATGGCTTTAACTCTGTTTACAAATGAGCACTGTTAGAAAATGAATTGTGTTTTAATTATCTTTAAACATTGTATTTACTCACAACATTGAGAAATTACTTTGAACTCACGATGATAGTTTCACAAAATTTGTCAAATCTCGACGTACCTTGCACCATGAATTAGACTCACTTGCCTGAGGGGTTCGCCGTAAGTGTGGGTTGCATTGCATTACGAGCAATATTCGATAAAGTCGGAACGGACAAATGGCGGGGCTGCATCGCCGTTGTGTTGGTTTTGTGAAGTCACGACCGACGTGGCGCAGGTCTGCTCGTGACCCTCAAAACTAACAAAATCGCGCCTCGATTCCTCCATTTGCACTCATTTCCGCTGGTGCAAATTGTCTAGAATCAGATGTTATCGTGATAATGTTCGGCGTTAGGGATTTGTGGGATATATTTTGAAGATCATGTAAAAACAAGTACAATTTATTTTTCGCCTGTATTTCTGCATGCACTCTTGAAATTTTTAATAATTTCTGTGCTGAAAAATTCTCAACACGCGTAACTTTTCTCAGAGTTTCAGTTTGCTGTTTGCATAGCTATGAAAAAAGTTAGAAGTGACCACTTAGTAGAATGCGTTCCTTCCACCTAATTCTACCGGAACTTGATAGTGATTCGTTTAGAAGACATGTGAGAAGTTCATAATTGAAAAGCGCGCATTATAATAGTAAAACACGTAGAATAACCTCAGTGTATGTATACCGATTATGTATACCTATTGAGGAGCAATGCAAAAAATAACGCTTAAGTTTTGAGCAACTGGCTGCTGAAGTGACAAAACTTCGGTTATGCCACACGATTCAATTCCTACCAGCACTTGCATGCAATTAATTTGCTCTGGGAATATTAAAGTGAAATTTTATGCCACTGCCAAGCACATATCACGTTCATTTTAAAGGCCTGTTCTATCACCAAACTCCAACGATATCCTGAGAAAACATTGTACGTGAACCGCAAAATTTCCTCTACAGTCAAAAGCATTTTCGTGGCATTAGCCTGTGCTGCTTATGCAGAAATTGGGTGCATAGCATCAATATTCACTTTGTTGGAGAGAGCGTCACAATAATTCATCATAATGAGGGAGTGTTGCCCGCCGTGGGGTGGCGTGTTACAGCCGCGTATCCTGAGCACAATCTGAAAAGTGAGCTGGGGCAGCGATGTGCAGAGCCAGACTCGGCACCTGAGTTACTTTCCTGACGTACTCAGTCCTGTTGGTTGCATGTACTCTCATGCGTGCGAGGATCATCGGCAAATACGTGAGTTGCAAGAGTGAGTTACCACTCTCCTGGTGTGCAGTGTCAACTTGCAAACACGGAGCTATTCGAAGGATATCTAAGTTCAAGATTAACATAAACAGCTGTTTGAAATTAGGAATCAGGTCTTAACTAGAAGAGAGAGAGAGAGAGAGAGTTGCAGAATGAAACAAGGCGTGCAATACTGCTCAAGTCAGACCACAACTGCACGTTGGGACCGTGCGCACTCTGACTTTTTATCTCGCACCTCAACGGCCCAAACTGCTTGTAAATATTCCAGAGGGGTCACCTCAGCCCTGCAATTGAGGACGAGGCTTTGACCTGTGGTCATTGGGGGCGAGTTTTGAGGGTTTCTCGGTCGCTTGTTCGTTCTCTTCTCTGTGTAGTATCTCCTCCCAATTGTGTCTCTAGGAATAACCTTGAAACAGATTACCGTAACATTGCTACACATTAAGGGAAAGTGTTTTGGAGACATTCAGTATTTTGTATTCTTTTGACTAAGTGAAATGTAAGTAGGAAGTCATACAGGTTGTTTCATGATGATTCGAAGGTTATTCTATAATTTATTCAAGGGCGTATACTAGAATACTTCTACGTTTTTCGGAAAAATGTGAAATACTGAGGGCCATCAACAAAGAGGAACCACGAAAAGTATTTTTGCAGCGTTAACATCCATTTTATGAACCACAGCAATCACGGTGCAGATCATACCATGCCATTTACATGCCGTGATGCCATCGACCGATCAATTCCTCCTTCATGGGATCACCTTGCCGATCATGGGCGTGATTTGAAGATCAGCCCACGCACCTCACAACTGCTCTTATCACACTCAAAACCCCTGATTTGGTCTTGGAACAAGGCTTTATCGGCGCGCTGTAAGTGCCCACACACTCGATGTGCACTTTCATCACACGTATGCACATAAACGTGTACACCAACACACTGCAAAACCTGGCAACAGTTCTACATGCCTGAAGTATAATAACAGCTCTGAGCGTGCATGCCTGACACAAAGATGAACAGTGCTGTCGTACTTCGTTCCTTCACGATCCTCAGAATCTATTTGATGCCCAATGAATGCGTTGCCATTCATAAGACTAAACATGAGAATGAAGTATTTTTTATTCCTCTTCGTGAGTAAATCTATGCTTCATGTTCGTTGTGAAACTGTAGAATCAACCCTCAGAGTTTCCATTGATCGAAGGTTGCTCTCTTTTACCTATTTGCACAAGCGCGTTATCGATGTGCTGTGCATGGATTTCTCTCGTATATTTTGACGGGTTTTGATCGCTGATTCGCTGCAATCGCGCGCCTGAGCACGACTTTGTTTGGTTAAAGTGTTATCGCTAAGAGGGCGAGCAGCAATTGCAGATCACGCGACCGATTGTTTCGTCTCCGCTTTTGGTCAACTCTTCGACCGTACGCAACCGAGATCTGTGCTCGAACGACCGCAACATGCGCTCAGTTTTTTGGTGTGGACGTGCAACTTTGTCGGTCAATACTGGAACTGGTTGTAGTTCTATCGTTGTCCGTTGTGCACTAAGCGTATTTAGATCATGTATTCAGTTGGGTTTGGAATTTGTGACGAATAGTATCCCTGTTTTAGAATATAACTTTTTCATACGCTTGATTGAAGTTTCATTATATATTCATGTTAGATATGCCGTAGGTGCATTTTTTCAGAGAAAAATTAAAAACTGGCGTTATTGTATTTTATACGTTCATTGTTTGTGAAGTTTTCAGATGAATCGTTACACGTCTGATAAGGGGTTATCATTTCCAGGAATTTTTCAATGAAAAATTACTCAGCGACAGAGAATTTTTAAAACTTTCACGGATCTTTAAGTGCCATATGGCCTTACTTACAACGATGTACGGTTCATGTATATTGACAAGAGGAAGTAATTTACCACTACTGTTATTACCACGACCTTTGTTGCGTAGAATGCTAAAGCCTCTCAAGTTCTAGTTCGAGCATCTGATGTTAACTCTGCTGACCTGCTCACGATTCTGATGATGACTCAGCACTCGTCCAGGAGGAACTGTGACGAGAGAACTGAAATCCCTCGTTTTCTATATGAGTCCAAGCTCTTTTAAATAGACTACTCTCATGACTAGGAAAAAAGCCACGGTGCGCCACCTCAATTCAATGTACATGATGACTTGAAATCATTCTACACTAAAGAGTTTAGCAACCCAAGCATAGTCCTTCCTGTCGCTCTACTTTGTTTTATTCTAATTTTTTCACTAATCAGTATGATGATATCATGAAGATTTTCTTTGCCGTGACTGTAGTTAAAACTTTTTTTAAATACGCTTTCTGCTCTTGTTCTAATTTTAATTTTTAGTTTCATGACCAACGAGCGATTGCTTCTATTTCAATTACTTTGTGCCAGTTGGCTTATGAGCAACATGACCACATCATTTATCATAGTGCTTCATAAGTTTCTTTTTAATTTTGCATGCATCAATTTTTTTCTATTGTACATTTAGAACTGCCGCATTCATATCTTGACCACTCTGTATAGTCATAAGACCTGTCAGTCAAAATGCACTTTCACTCTTGTTCAAACGTCGCCCCACAAAAAAGCCGTCGCTACCAATGCATGTCGAGCTTTCCAATTCCTTCGCTTCATTAACCAAATTTACGATTATGTCAAGTATTTCCTTTCACTTGAGCTTTTTTATCACTGCTTAGGAAATCTGGCCTTCTTGCTTTAATTTTGAGTAGCATAAAAATTGGGGTTAGACCAGGAATATAATAATATTAACATAAAAATTCCTCTGAACCCTTGCGTGCTAGTTATTTTTCCTTTATTTGCAAATTCAAACTTTTTATATCATAGAAAATTCCAGGTTGTATGTAGAAAGGACACAAAACTTACCCTCTAAAATATTATCATTATTATTGTTAAGTCTAAATATTTCTTGGACCTTGCATAACGACTATGGTATTGATCAAACCAAAAGACTCAATCATCAATATTTACGGCACTAGCGGCACATTAAGTAATCATAATATCACTAATATCACATAGGTATTAAAGTGCTTCAATTAACATGATAATTTTCTGAAACAAGATTACCATGGAAAAGAGATAAAGACACAGGTTTCAAATATAACAGCTTTCCCTTTCAATGTTGTGTAGGCCATCCTCGTGCGATAGAAACGGACGCTACTGTCGTTGTCTGTGGTGTTTGGGTTGCGGCGGTGGCCGAGAAGCATCTGTTGATGGCTGCATTACGACGGTGGCGAAGCAATTAGCGTCAATGCGACGTACATCAGACGCAAGTCTCGCATCACTCGGGCCAGCTAATGACGGGAAATGAGCCAATATTATTGCTACAACAATGCGTCATGCCGGCAAACTGGAATAAGAATCAAAGAGAGTCACCTTAATTGGATCTCGTTGCTTGGTGGTAAGAACCACTCGCTTGCTCGCTCGTCAATGATAGACATCACTTCTCTGGTAACTGCAATAAAGAAGCTTTTACATTTTTAATTATTTTAAGAGATCTTTCAAAAATTCTACTCATAGTTGATTCAGTAAATGAGGTACCGCTAGAGAAATCGATTACTTTCAATTTTCCTGCAATTTCATTTTCTTGCTGTGATTTTTAATTCACCAATTAGTCTCGGTTGCTTAACGCTGCCAATCCTCTCCACAAAACAAATGCACCACACTCATTGCTGCAGTACCCATGCCCAGACCTGATACATGCTTTTTACATGCTGGATATTGTGTACTCTTTTACAAATATTTATCAATTACTTTTTATCGTAACGTTCATGCGTTTCTGCGATGCTTAACTCCTTTAATGACTTTCTCCCCAGCTCGTTACGCGGTTTTTAGGGAGTTATCAGTTATTGGGATCTTCGGTCATCGGTGGAAGCAATCCGACTCTCGGCATCTATTGTGGCACCCTGTGAAACTCTGTTAATGGCTTCATATTTTGTAGGTAATTAAAAATTCTCACATTCCACGGGGCTAACAAGTGTTGTTTATGCAGCGGTCGTGCTGGAGAACCCATCGCCTTCGTCTGTATGAGCTCTCGCCTCTTTTTTTATTATAATAATTACGCGGTAAAAAGAGCTCCCCACTGACGGAGTTTCAGAGAAACAAACATGAAAGAAATATTCGAGGCATTACTGTAAACTAAAATTGATCCCTTCGAAGAGTTGAGCTGTGCGTACAGTGTATGTCTGGTGTTTCTCAATTCGATTTACAAACGAAGAAAAAGTATTAAGATGTTGAACTTTTTTGAACGGTTTTTATCCAAGGATTGAAAATCAAAATCCCAAATGTCCATTATTGAAACTTAACTCACAATGCAGCACATAAAATTTCTATGAATTTCCTGTCATTCAAGAGAAAATGTCTTCGAAGGTTCAGTGCCTTTCCTTAACTGTCATCGGAACGCAAATGTTATTTTCATCGAGTGTATATGTTTTTATTTTGGTTTCCTTAATTCTACTAAGAGTTAATAGGGAAATCGTAGTGGTATATTTCAATTGAAATTTATTGGCACGAACTGCCATACTTTTCTAAACATGTTCTATGATACAATTTTACCATTTCATGCCAGGATGACACGGACTCGATTAGCTGAAATTTTGTTTATACCGAGCGTCTCATAATTTAAGAACTAACATTTCTTCCATATGATATGTAATGAAATACTAACTCTATCACTGCACCATTGAAGTCCTAAGTGTAACTTTTATTTAACTTTTTATTGACTGAAATTATCAGGCCTTGCCCCGCATTCCCAAGCCACCATTCTTCAGGCATCGTCGATCATTTGCGGGATTGCTTTTAGAGTCAGAGGACGACTGCGATTTTGAAAATCGTTATCAAGACCTGTTTCATAAACCCCAAATTGCTCTTTAAAGATACTTTTACTACTTTCAAAGTGATATAAATCTTTCAGCGTTGTGCACAGAAGCGTAAAAATTACAATTGACGATTCCTTAACTCATATTTTTCAAGCAGCTACAGAAAAGGAAGAAGTAGGTGTGAAGGGCTTTTGTCAGGCTAATTCGTTAACCAAACTTTGGACGCGCACAACAAGTCTTCAATAAGAAAAACAAGCTCAAAAGTTCCTCCATATCGCCAGCTTGGATGTTCTACCCCCTCTCGATCGTCTCTTTCTCTCCCTTTCTCTCTCTCCCTCTCTCTCTTCCTCTCCCTCTCTCTCTCTCCCTTTCCTCTGATGCGAGGGGGACGGTCGTGTTTCTGCGACAGACAACAAATTTATTGCTTTCTCCCGCCATAAAGGACTGCGGGGAGAGCCATCCTTCACCCCTAATGCCTTTCTTCCCCCTCACCTCCACTTCTGCGCCCCCTTCCAAGTTCTTACACTATCCCCTGTTTGCATTTCTTGCTCTTCTTCGTAGCCGAGACAAAAATTGAAATCTGTGGAATCCTCACTTCTTTTAGAGATCATTAGGCCTGTACGAAATCTACTCATGTTAATCGAGTTCTGTATTTTATGGCTAATGTTTTAGCAATCTCACTCTTAATGTCTCAGTGTTTGCCAAGCGAATTTGTCATTCTACAAGCTTTAAGCTTCCATGGCTGATTGAGATTCGATTCTCAATAAATAGTATGGATAGTTTTTGTTCTCTTCTCAAAATGCAATCTCAGTTTTCAGATTATTGTTCTTTAGTGCTCTCAGTTTCTGTAATTTACCTTAAAATTACAAGTCTAGGAAGGGAAGGTACTTAGTAGAACGCATGAGACTCTCAGAACTTAACTCTCACGATTGTGAGGTTGTTTTCAGAATGGCATAGTGACTCCAAAAGTAGTGCACATCCACCTTGCAATGTAGGTACGATGCAGCTCTAAAACTCAGTTTCTGCATTTGTACCATACTCTTCTGTATTGAAGAAGATGCTTGGAGTTTATATCGCATATTTTGGAAACGTTTATTTCTAAAATTAAATCTTACAGACCGCTCAACCATGTTACATACTGCAACGTCAGTTTACACACGCGCCTCCAGTTCTACACATCTATTCTCCCTGTCAGAATTGTTACTTCTTTCTTCCTCATACTGGAACTGTCAACTCACTCTTTCAGCTGATATTTCCCTAATTTTTCCCCACGGGGATCCTCAATGTACTGTAGTGGCCAGCTGGACCCACCGCCTGCGCGTATTCGTAGAGCCACGACCCATCGGTCTCCAGCCTACAGATATCTTCTTCAATTACGAGCTCCCTCTCTGCGAGGGCACACGGGCGATCGAGAAGACGGGGAGGAAAGAGGGGCATCGTCAATGGAAATCTTCTCTTTCATCTCGGGTAATTTCTTGCGAAGGCTTTGCTCAGTATGTAGGAGGGTCGTGTGGTGAGAGGCATTTGCATGAGAGAGCCTTGCCAGTTCCTTTAAAGACGAATCCTCGGCTGCTCTCCCTGTTCACTTGACTCGGTAAACTTGCTGGTTTAGAAGTGACGTGCCGCCACATACGGAATTCGTGAGCTCTGGTTTAACTTAAGCTTGTATTCCATAAACTTTTTCAAGTTATAAATCTGGGAATTACTGTCACAAATATTCGAGTTTACTTGAGTACTAAACTTAAGGTTTTTATTAGGACGTATGCTTCATTTTTTCTTTCGATGTTCTGCTACGAAAACATTGTGATAGTGGGAAGAATTCTTATTTAAGTTTTTGAATCCTAAAATGAAGTCCCTTCTGTAATCAAAAATAAGCACGTTGTTCTTATGGCAGAGTGACTAGAAATAAAACTGGCTACTAGGAACTCCAGCTATTAAAAATAGAAGCACAAGTCTGTGTGGCTGTACTGTGCGAATGGTAACCGAAGATCAGTGTTTGCACAGCGATTAGAGCGATCGCTGCTCCGTAATTCGTCTTGACGAGCAAATGCGGCGGGTGTAAACGTTGTGATGCGCGTATACCTTCAGTTCAGCCAATCTTCAATACCTCTAGTTTATCATTGCTTACATACCTAACCTTCTAGTGTGCTATTCGTTTTCTTTTCTTTCTCTCCTGGGTTTTCGTCACTTCTTCGAATGTACACCTCTCACAGAATTAAAGTAAATCAGGATGATGTTAACGTTCAGTATTCTTTTTAGATTTATCAAGTGTTAAGATGACATGTTTTGTTTTCAGTAGCAGCTTATCATAGGCTAAAATTGCTACTGACAAAGTATACATTGAAGTTCGCTAATTTCTACATAGCTCCGTCTATTCCCACCCAGTCAATGTTTGTTCCGCTACACCGACAAATCTCACTGAGCTGCAGCTGGTTGAGAACTAATTTCATATTATTAATGATATACGGTGACACTCGTTCACAACTCAAGAAATGAGTCATTCGATACCGTACAATTGTCAACAATTGAGAGAAGATTGACGTGCATCGCTGGTTTTGACTTATAATCAATTCTAACGTGGAGTTTCATGATTTCATTCCCTCCGAGAACCAAAGTTTATCCACGATTTAACTTCACTAAGCTCTGTAATTAGCATTGTGCAGCTTTAAGCAGTAAATGTCTGTTTCTTTATTATGACCCTCTTCTGAAGAATAGTCTATTTTTCATACAAGAAATTATAATTACGCGATAAAAATGTACCAAAACGCTAATCATTAAACTTTATCGGGTAAATGTAGAAATAAGTACAGTATTAGTAAAGTCGTAACTTCTGATGCATAAGTAGCGCGTACGTCTCGGTTTAGCATCATGCGACATGAAATCTACGACCAATAACGTAATGAAGAGCCTCTTCAAGTGATGAATGTCACCGTAGTGTGCCTACAGTAATCTTGGCGGCATCGACTACGCGTCATAGTTTCCTGTATCTTATTCCTGTAGCTTGCTACGTAAGTCTGGAAGTTTTAATGAATGCTTAAGCAGTTACTTCGAAGGCAATGGTAGCAACTTTTTTAATAAGATAGTCTGAGGGTGGTTTTATATGGGTGCAATTGCGCAGCGTTTATGCATTTAATCAAGAATGATACTTGATTTACATCAAAGTGCATGCTTCTCTCAAAATTCTGTAATATCTAACTAATAGGGCAGCGATAGGAGATTAACTGCTAACATTCTGCATTGTCTCTTCAACTTGTTACACTCTCAAATCTTCTGCTTGCTGAGTCTCTTTGATTGTAGGCTGCGTTCCTCTTCCATTTTTGTCTCAACTTTTCAACCCTAAAATATTTATTACCACTTCGAAAGATGAATCCAATAACCGAAAAGCTATAGAGGCATTATGCACGTATGTGTAGGATTATATGTATCTTGGGATGTGTAGAGTATTACGCGAAGAATGCAACTGAATCGAACCAACTAAGGACATATTAATTGTACATGTACATGATATTCGCGCATGGCCCTTTACTTCTGTAATTTCAATATCAGTAACAACAGATGGAAAAAATACTGCAAAATAGCTTTAGAATTTGGTATAGTAGACCTGAGTAAATGAAACAGGAAAGTTGCGAAGCAATTGAATTTCAAAATTAACTTGAGTTAATGTGAACGCTAATGAGCTTTTGCTTTTTAGATAATGTAGTTGATTTCTTTATTTACCATCCGTAAGTTACAGAAATATTGAAGGAGTTAATTCGCTACCTGAAGTATTTGTCATTTAGGACTACCAGAACAAAAGTGTGAGTGGGACAAAAAGAATACTCCTGTGTTGCATAGGGACATAAATACTTCCCTGGTACATTGATAGCTACAAATAGCAGAACTATTCTTCAGTAACACATTCTGTCCCAATTAGCTTAGAAAAGACGATCCGAGAGCATTCACAGCTGAATAATGACCCAAATTAGTTATCTATCGCGTTCGAACTGAATACTTACAGGAAGATTGTTTCTAATTGCCACTTCTTGACATATTTTTCTGAAAGATTAATTCGGAAATGAGGGGAAAAGCATGCAATTATTCCACATCGCTGACAGGAATTTGATCTCACATCCGTCTTGTTATGATCTCGTCTATGTTACTTGGACCTTATAATCAGCTGACATCATTATTTCTCCTACAACTCTAGAACACGTTATTGACCCTAAACTTGCAACGCAAACACACACCAATGACACGACAATTTAGAGAATATTGCAATTGTATTATTTAGAGAATGGGCCCGAAGGGCATTTACATTAACTTTAAAGAACCAGCTCCTAGATTTGGCCGCAAAGAGTGAGGTGTTAACTGCACGTCCAGCTCGGAACTCAGCGGGCGGCATCACGCGCTCTCCAAGCGTTTCTGCGCAGCTGCCCAGAACAGTAAAAACAGGAGTTATGGAGAAATGCTATCCGGAAGCTGTCGTTGTTACAGCACACGGCGCCGTTGCTGATCACCTGCAGATAATGACCTTCTAACATCTAAGAGGCGTAATTTAAATGTTTTCGAGTAATTTTGGTACGGTAATGCTTCTCAGTGAATGAGCGTAACAATTTCCAAAAAGATATGGTTGCATGACCACATAGTCTGAGCGTACGAGTGTAAGCATACGTTTCATGCGGTTTGAAGAAATGATTTGCACCGCGTGTATGTCATGTAATGATTACGATGTGCGTATCGTGTATTATTCACCGGATAGTTTTTAACGGCAAACTAGGAAGTCGTATTCCTCAGTTCACTGCAGTACGAACCAGTTTTTCAAGTGCCAGCAGATACTCGGTTGATTGAAGTTTATTAGGCCATTACATGTTTAATAACTGGGATTCGGCTAATAAGAGGAATCGAACACTGATAAGCTAATAAGGGTTTTTTCCCCCCTCACTCACATACATATTAAGAACACAATATGTCCCTGTTATCTCACTTGTGATACTCCCACAGCATGAGGCTTTCACTCTCCTGTTCAGGACTTGAATTTCTATAAATTCATCCAACAAAAAGCGTTAATAATGTAACGTGTGCAGCATAATATGTAGAGCATGATGTGTGCAGCATAATGTAACATATCATGTATAGTATAATATGTGTAGCATAAAGTTTTCTGAGGATTCTAGTGCGTGACACGATACTCGTATCAATTTACTAGCGAGCGCGCATTTTGTGACTTCTGTGCAGCTAAATGGTATCAATTTTTGTGCTAAGGACGCTGATTGCTAACGTGTTTAACAACCTAAATAAATTTATACAGTTTTGATAAGTAGAACAAGTAGATGTTCTAGAACAATATAATGTAGAAAAAGTTGTGAAAAGACCATCCTCGTGTGCTATAGCACGTATTCTATCACAAGTTATGAAAAACACATGTACAACAGTACATGTTTCAATACAAGTTGTTAACACACGTGACTCACAGTACATGTTACAATAAAAGTTACAAAAAAATATTTATTACAGCACATGTTCCAATACAAGTTCTAAAAACACGTGCCTCACAGTACATGTTACAATACAAATGACAGAAAAATATTTATTGCAGCACATGTTCTAATGCAAGTTGCATCACATGTTGCAGCAGTGCATGAAAGTAACATTGGCATTCTCAGCTGACGTCCAATAGACGTCCTGCACGCAGTCCAGAGATAATCATACCCGTGTGTTGAGTGACCGAAATATGAGTAAATTTGTCACCCACTTTGTTTCATTGTAAATGACATCATTCTGATAGTGTGAGAAAGCGCGTTAGATTTTTCTACCTAGAAATAGTATTCTTTAATTGTGACTAAAAATTGAATAGTGGTTGATATTTTAGCATATTGCCGAATCCCGTTCGTGTAGAAGGAAAATTTGGTTCATCCCTACTGTTCAATTAGTGGAAGTTTCAAATTGCTGACGCGTACTTTAATAATTAACTAGCTGTTGCTACAATTTACGTTTAACGTTGATGCGCAATTCATAGCCAGTGTGCATATAGAAGAAAGCAAAGTGATCCATGGACTGCCATTGTATTTATCTATTCAATCGTTTTCTTCAAATGTATGTACAAGTACTAGCAGATGGTATCAGAGGTCAAATTTTGTAACACTTAACCAAAATTTTTTCGATAAAAATAACTTGAACTTTATTTAGAGAAACAAATGTGTGTGAATAAACGCCTATGTTCTTTATCCATGATTGTAGTTGAGCATACGATGCACCGCATTTTTAGATATAGACAAATAAAGTACATTTTTAACCTAGGACTTTCATTGAAAGTACTTCTAGCCAATTTGTAACTCTTGTGTGGCAGCAAGATTCGCCCTCCTGGAGCGCAGTTCAAATGAAACGAATATAAAAGGAAGGGAAAGAGAGTGCGAGAGAGAGAGAGCAACGGCAGTCTCTGCTGATGGCCAGTTCGATAGAGCCTATTGCTTACGATAAGGCAGGAGTCTCGTCTTCTGTTTCTCCCCCACGGAGACCGACGGCCTGATATCAAGTCCTAATAGACCCCTAATGACCCAGACCGCCCGCACTCCATCCACCACTTAAATTAACGCTAACTGCTTCAAGACAGACTGCTGTTCTTAAGTCATCATAATCCTACAGCAGCTCTGCTGTAGGTGGTGACACAACGAACACAAACGCACGCATGTGTTTCGAGTCAGAGTTTTGCAGATCGTGGAAAAAATTCATACATGAACAAAAATCTTACTCCAAAAAATCTGGAATCAACCGATGTTCGAATGTGTTTGTTCCTTATTCGGCACCATCTCCCGAGAAGGCTCTGATAAGACGCGTCTAGAAATCACCTCTGTCCTGGTCAATAGTTCAGTGAATCTCAGCTTCGTAATGGCTACGATAGGTGAAAGTGGCTCGTGCATGTGTGCTTCAACCCACAGTTCCAGTTCTGGAGAGATCACAACTCGTCTGGTCCTCGTACGGTCATTGACGCTGGAGATTTTCAATGGCATCTGTGAGATAACTGCGATGCTTCAAAAACCAGTTGAAATAAAGCGTGTAAGTTCTGAATTAACTCAACACTAGCTTCAGAATTTAGGAAAGTGGTAAAATAACCATATTCTAGACACGTCGTGGTCAATTTTACTCGCGAATATAAATTTCTTACCGCATTTCTCGCACAGCAAATAAAGGCCTACCAAAGAGGCAACAGTCTTATGCAAGCGTCGCTGCTTTGCAAGTCGGAGTGTTTAGCAATGCATTCTCTGGACTGACGTCTCTAATCGTCCCCTAAACCACCCTAAAGCCACCGATCTGCTACGCCCCTCGCCCTGGCTATCACACTGCTGCCAGAAGATCAGATTTGGACTGATACGAAATGAGAATTCCTCTCGATGGACTTCGGTGTGGACTGAGGCAGAAACGAGTCCATCGGGTCCAATAAGAGACAATTGCAAGCATAAGTGAGTCACCCGCAATAACATTATTTCCTTGCTTGACTCAACTCGCTCAGTATTGTAGCCGACTTTGACACAAAAGCCAGCCGTGTGGGACTACGATATTTAGTTGAAAAGTTCATTTTATATTAGGGGGATCGGATTCCAACATTAATGTTTCTTCTAAGCTAGACAGTATTTTTACGGTTATCTGCTTACTCTTTTCAGCATGACTATATTTTATTCCTTATAATGCAAGTTATTTCAACACCTGAAATGATTTATGAATTAACAAAAGAAAAATTCAAGAATTAGGTATTGAACGTCACAGGTTTAGATTTATTCGGTGGTATCAAGCCACAGGCACACACACTGCATATAGAAAAAAAAATGTGTTCTTATAACTTGGCATTGCTACGACTCTGATAATATTGTTTTGAGTTCACAAAATTTTACAATTGTTATGTAGGAAAAGCTGTTGATTGTCTAGCCAACAATACGAACAGCCGCTGGACCGCAGCTGTGTGGCGATAACTGAGGAGATAAGATCGAGAACTAGCGGCACAGCAGTTCACATAAGTCACGTATACAAACTCCAGGCCTCACACGCCTGTCCGAACATATTCTCAGTGCGTAGTGGCTTCAATACAGTTCAAGCTCATTTCTGAGTTCATGACAGGATACTTGAAAACTAGGAGCTAGGGAGCTAAAAAATGTTTCTCAAAAGAACTAATGCTTGAGAATCTAAGTATTTCTCGTTTCATAAACTGGCTCGTTTGTAGCTGAAATCCATTTAGAGAAGCGTTAATTGTAGAACAGACTCACATTCAAGCTTGAACACTTATGAGTTCTAACGATAAAACCATGTCCGTCGCACGTATGAGAAACATAGGTAAATATACGCACATGTATTTAAAAGACGCTTGTCTTATTTCGTTTTACAAGCTGGTGAAATTGAATAAGTTCAATTTTACTTTTATTACAGACCGTTTCAAGTTGATCTGTCGCCTTTGTAGTTAAAGCTAATAATTTAATATATGTGGCTACAAGTGTTTCCTCAAATGCTTAATAATTTATTGCTTTTCATAGACACCATTTGAAAAATGTCACCAGCTTACAATCTTAAGTTTCCGGTGAAAAATTTTACTCCTTCCCTCACTTTGTGAGAGGATAAGACATTGCTGTATTTGTGTCTGAATGCGTTTTGTTTCACATTGAAAAGAGCTCTGCAAAATGCAGCAGGTGTTCTTTCATAAGCTCCACCACGACCCCTAATTTTTCAGCAAAGAAATTACTGCTCACAAATCGAACATGTTTTTAGGGTGATAAGTTCTGTGTCTTCTTTGCAGGTCATGAGTTGACCATGAAGTTACTACAGCATGACGTACACCCTTTGCTTGAGGCAAGATAGACACGTCGCAAAGTCCAAGCTGACAGTTTTAATAGACCCAGTCCAGCGCTATAAAAGGTCTCTGTATGTCCACTCGGGCTTTTGGTTCGCCGAGTGTTCCGACTGTGACTGGCAGGCTGACAGTACTCTGAATTACCTTTTACTGCACGCATGTTTAAGCATACAGTTCGTTATCTAGAATGCAAGAGAACAAACTCCTGCAAAAAATGACCTTTTATAGTTCAAAGCAAGCTCATCAGTTGTTTGGACCTAGTCCTTGTCGAGTGCATAGAGCACTCGCACCACAGCCTTCCATCTAGTGCTTTCCAAGCTTGCGCACCCACGAGCGTGAAAGAGATGGACTTCGTTGGAGTCCGTAGAGGAACCTACGCCTTATGGTTTCATGTCACACTAACCCGAAGCTCAGACTGTTGACCGCTGAAACGGTACCTAAATAATTACGTGAATTTCATGCTTCATGTGCTGAGATTATATGGGAGTAAGATAATCTAGCTGTCTAGCGCCAAAAAGTGAAACAATGATTTTCAGTTTGAGTATTTAAGGCGACTTCAAAAACAATGGTAATGAACAATGTAAACGGATGGTAAATGTGAATAAACGACGCTTAATAGGATTCTAAATTTTCATATTTTCGATTTGTTTCACTTCAACCGTGATAAAAAAGCTTTCTCGCAAGTTAAAATTTTTCCAGACAAATTTTGCTCGGCGTAGCTGTATGTACTACTTGCGTATTAGATATTAAATTCAAAAGCAGAGAGCAGCGTAAAGAACTTATAACATTTGACTTTTATGCCTTTCTTCTTGCCTACTTGTTATCACAAACTTAATCTTACATAATTGATAACCACAGCACCAATCAAGAAAACTTCTCGGAGGCTCGATGAGGCCTATGCCTTGAGGCAGATCATTGAGACTGTATCAAAGGCTTCTTAGGAAAGTAGAGACGGAAGCAATCCCACAATTACCGAGTGATGAGCGGCACTTGTCACCATTACCGCCATTGGCAGCCGTGGTCGTCAAGGCGACGCAGTGGTTTAAGTATGTGATCACATCGCATAACGAGGTGCGGCGGGATAACATTCCGCATCACCAAGGCAATTTCTTGTGTAATCCGTAAATCACTGCATTGAAATCCATCATTTAATCCTATTAACTATCAATTAATTCTCGAGTCTTCATGTGTAGTTAAGGAGCATTTTCAAACCGTTGTTTTTTAGGAACATAGAATTTTGCCTTATTACGTGGGTCTTTGGAACTAACACGCGTAAGTCAGATCTGACTAAAGTTTCATTCAAATTATGATATTCTGATCTATTCTTACTACTTTAGAACTTCTTTGGTAGACGTTCATGAATTTTCTTTAGGATAATGAGTAATCCCACTTGGTATGAACAAATGCATCCTGCAATCATAACTCTGAGTGTTTTACGGTTGTCTGCGATTATTTCCTTCTATTATTTCCAATTATGTTAAAGTTGTCTTCGATCATTTCAAGCGAGATGATCATTCCCAAAAATCGATATTCAAAATCAGAGGCAGTTTTTGCTGAATGAGTAATTTTGGCAAACAAATTGTCGGTTCGGAAACTATGACTGTCACTTCCAGTTGAGGTGACTGGATAGTGTGATAGACTGTGCCTCTTATGCCTCTGGAGAGTAGTGAAACATTCAATTGCTAAGGTTATAATGAGCAAGGTGAGCTGATCTCATTGAATTTGTGGCGTGTTTAGCTCTAGGCTCGCTAGCGAGGCGCACGACTCACGTCCTAGAGCTCCTCAATATCCGTCACCAGCTTCCTGCCACGACACTTTCATCGGCTCCCAATAACCGCTTCTCGGATTGATCTCAAACCCAGGCAAACAAAGACCAAAATGAATGGAGTGAAAAAATACCCTGGAGAAGAACCACACGCAGTGCAATTAAATTAGCTCCTTAATGCCGGGATTGTGCCTTCACATTCAATTTTTCCTGTCGCTGGTTGAGCGTTGGAATTATAGCGAGACATTGAGCGTTCTTAATAGCATCTCGCGAGCGTAACTTTTTGAGTAAGAATATGTGACTCATTGTTCACACCAAAATATTTTAGCACAGTACAATGGTTTTAATAACATGAAGCGTAACTTTCAAAATTCAACCAGACTGTAGTTTGCAAACTGAGATTTTATCTCCGTCTGCGATCTAAACTACGCCAAAACGTTCTTTTCTTGGAGGCATTGGTCCTAAAGCGAACAGTTACTAAATACGGGCAGTAACTTTGTCTCACTGACTTGCCTTGAACTCATTTCAGTCAATTTTCTATCCGCTTCAAAAGAGGATCACTGCGCGACAATTGCCTTGTTCAGTTTTTGCTCGGTGAGAGACAATGCAGCAGCAATGAAGGCTTCAGTCGCTCGTCTCGCTCATTTGTATTCTGTGAGTAGTTCAGCCAAATTTACCGGCATTGAAGGCAGGCGCCTGCTCAGCTGAGGTGTGTCATTTCTTACAATGACTGCACCCCCAATTTTCTCGTTTCCAAGACGAGATCCGTAAAACTTTGTGGTAAAACGTTGTTTTTTGGCTTCTTTGTATGCTCGGCACCTCCGTGCGTGGCCGCCGCTAAACCACCCGTGTAACGCCATTGATCGCCGAATGTCTTGCCGAATTTTTTACGAGCAAAAACTATAGTGATTTATTATAAAAAATGTGTTCACAAGTATCCTTAACTGTTTGAATGAAAACGAATAATATTTGGTATCCCGCGAATATTAATATACATTATTATGTTTTATTTGCGGAGTGGGACTGGCATATTTTATTCTAACGCTGAAACACTAGACGACAAATCTCTTATAAAATTCTTAAACTGGTGAAAATCAACCTCTACTCAATCACTCTCTCGGTTTAGATCCCTCTCACATTTTAAAGGAATTTCTTCCGTAGTTTTACGGAAATATTCAGGAGTAAGGGAATCTGAAAAATCAGCGAGATCGAGGAAATCTCCATGCAAAATAGTTAGCGAGCGCTCGGACTGACCATCGATTGGAAGCAGATCATCCAATTTGAAGGACACTCAATTAAGGTAGAAATAAAGAGCCATCCTGGATCCAAATTCGCTTCCATTAAAAGCTGCTTTCCATGGTTTCCATAATCAAAATCTGTTCCCCTCTGTAAAAATTTAATATTTTCGAGCTTCACTCAAATATTAAGCTCAGCAGAATGAAAAACGAATACTTTTAGACACTTGTTCTTCCAATCACATTTGCATTTTCTCCTTCTATCGTTTAAACGAGAATAAATTGCTTACGATGATAAATACGGTTCTATTGATTTTACTGTTCCCCACTTTACTACTTTCTTCGTCGAGGGAACTCCTCATCGTTCTCTCAGAGAAGGAAATTTAACTTGCGATTAAATTTGCGTGCGGGGAATTTAGCGAGAAACAAAAACGCTGTAGTTGTCGCTTTATTTCTGCCCTCGCTCGGCGTCATACTCTCATATTTTTAAAGCCCTAACTAGGACTCTCAGTTTCCTGCTAATATGGAAGGAAACAAAGTTCGTCCTTGGCGCCTGAGTCTCGCTGCTCTCGCGCCTTTTAGTCATCAAATGACCAGAAAATGAGGACACAATTACGCCCAAGTGGTCACAATTGTCCACTTTTTGTGGTAGTCCAGTAATCATTTTTTTTGGCTGAAAGAGGCTCTTGGCATGTTCCTCGGGTCGTATCACAATAATGATTGCCTAGCAGCATTATGAGAAAAGGGTGCGAATGGAATTTTCTGGTGCCTTATACCGCTGTGTTCAGAGGGAAATGACTGACTTACATCAAGAAAAACCGTGTATGATTCTTTATTTGAAAGCGTGAACTTTTTTATGAATTTTTGAGTAATACTCGAAACAGACTCATCGAAATGTTTTTAAATCACTTAGGGCATACAGTGATGACACAAAAGTAATCTCTCTTGCCGTAAACGTTGAATACGGAACTTGTTAACTGAAGCTGTCACTTTTACACTGTTTTTTTTTAATTTCATAAGAATGAGTTGTGAAATAGGACTTTTACGATCAGTATACGAGTTGCACGCAATAAACGGTCATTGCTCAAAATAAACATTCAATGAGTTTGAGTTTACTGACTTTCTTGTAGACGATCGTGATTTTGACAAAAACAGAACGTGGTTGACATGAAGGCATACATTTCATTTAAATTAACCAGTCATCCATGATACTGAATTGAATTTTTTCTTTGATAATAGTTCGATATTACCGGTCATTATTGTACGTTGCATCTACGAATTAATTCCACAAACAAATTTGATAATCTCATGGCGTATCCATTGTGTCCTCCATTATTTGTAATAGTTAATCGTATACTACGCAGGTACAAACATTTCTACTCTCTTTACGAACACAATGGCAAAAAATTATTTTCTCTCTTTACTATTACTTTATTGAAAGTAAATTCTTCTAACACATCTTTTGTTATTTTATTTGCAGACGATCCTGAATTCTATGCACAAATACCAACCTCGGTTTCACCTAGTCAGAGCCAACGACATTCTCAAGCTCCCGTACTCGACCTTCAGAACCTACGTGTTTAAGGAGACGGAATTCTTGGCTGTCACCGCGTACCAGAACGAGAAGGTGAGCTTCCAGAAAAATGTTTCTGTCCTGACTCCTTTTTGAGACACACTTTTGGTTTATGGTTTTACCGTTTTGCTAGATGGAACACAGAAGTAGACTGCTTTATGTCTTGTTCCGTATTTTAAGTCTGTGTTTGCTCATTCCTGACTATTCTACGTATATCTATTGGCCTACGTGTGATGTAGTGGTACGTCATTTCGTGTTTATTCTACTAGGCAAAACCAATTGAAGTTAACTACTTCGTGTTTTGCCGTATTGTTTCATTCAAATTACGTTTATAGACAATCTTCTCAAGTTTACAAGAAACTTAAACGTTGACCGTGTGTTCATGATTTCTTATTCGAAAACTGCATTTTATGCGTGTAAGGTAAGATTAATTTTTTCAATTGTGGGTAAAATTGCACGCAGAATCAAAAATGACCAGCTTAAAAATAATCAGCTTAAAATAATTCACATACCAAAGTTATAATGAAATAATCCTTGCTTTTGAACTAAGTATTTTGAATTAAGGTGTATAGTACATCTTTATTACTTAAATACGAATGAAACATGCTCAACTGTACAATTGTGTGTCTTTTGTCCACTATATTCGAGTATATTTCTTAAGTTCTACTTGAGGTAATAGGAGGTGAAATAAGCACGTGCATACGCAAGAATTCATCGTATTTTGACTGCTTATTTTGGTCCAGCTTATTCCTCTATCGATCATTAAATGAGATGAAATTTTCATCTGCATCACAAAAGACTTAGGTCAAACACCATAGGGAACATGAACAGGTCGACGTTTTGTCGTCTGTTCAAGACATCCTGACAAAAGCGTTCACGCAGTTTTCATATACAGCGGGAAACTTTGGTTTCTTCATTTTCTAAGTATTTAGTAATGGCCTAGCCAGGATAGTGAGATACGGTAGAACATTTTCCGCTCACCTCGAACATGGAGCTCAATTTTATTGTAGTCAAAACATTTAAGTTCATTGCCTAACACTGAAATTGAAAATTGTCAATTGCTCCAAATTTATAGAAGTGGTTGCTTGAAGAACAATCTGGGTATAATTTTTCTCAACTTTGTCAAACATATGACCGCAAGAGATGTTTATTTTCGTAGAAAAGTGATGCTTCCCAGGAAGATCCTGGCTACAGACCTGCCCGTATAGATGCTACTATAAAATACACTGGGAATTTACTCTCCGAACCTTCATTCCTATACTGAAGGCTGTGCACTATCATATTGGCAACCAAGTATTTCGCAGCGAGTCATGTGACGACTTGCTCTACCAAGTTACCCATCCTCTTCTGATTTACTGGTAGCTGAGACTATCTTTGACTCGTAATTTTTTATCTACTTTAGGTTCGTATTTATCCATAGAATGACCAGCTTACCGATTATTTGGATTTCTCTGGATTTTAGCAGCATTGCGAGTACCTCAATTTTTTGATTACAAATTCTCGTTTTGGTGCATTGCTTCTCCTGAGCACACGAAGTTCACGTTGCTTATTGGATAGAAGAACTAACTGCAATATGAAGCGATGTAGAACCATCATGGAAGATCAAACTGCACCACAAAAATATTTTGGCAGCTTGACTATTGCACTGCCCGAACATTTTCTTACTACGAAGTTTGTCAATACATTTCGACTTTTCCTTAGAGGTTCAAAGAAATTCTTTCGTTTCATTTACTTTTCCTAGTCCTTGAATTTTGTTTATTCCCTTATTAGGCTTTTTCGCTCTCTTATATCTACGCTCTCTTTCCCCTCCGCCCTCCTTCCCTATTGATCAAATTCTCTCTGAGTTCCCAAGAAAAAAAGTACTGACTGGGCAACGACTGAACTGTCGGTCTTGCTTCTGTGAGGACAGACTTCCGTCAGGGCCTTCGTTGGGACTGTGTTGGAGAGCAATGTGTGTCACAACTCACTCTCCTGGCCGGTGCTGTGTCTCTAGTGCTCCAAACAAATATCAAATATTGCTGCTTTAAAAATTGTATCATACATAAGTGAACCTAAAATAGTTTCACATTCTAACGCATCTAAATATCAATCACACCCCGGTAATGTTTGATAGCGCATTTAAACATCAATGATACACTAATATTACTCAAGAGGTAACAGTGTACTTGAAATACCCCCAAAATATCCTACACTTATGATTGAAAGACGTGCTCCATTGTGGCAATACTAGTAAGAATTGTATGCACTAAGTCTACCACTGAAATTTAATTTCTAGTTAAGCGCCCTGAAATTTCGCGTCGCTGACAAACAGCTAAAATAAAGTCATACAAATGTCTCACAGAAATTCTATCAAAATATTAAAGTATGATGTTTCTTTATCTGAAATACAACTGAACAATTACTCCTTGACGCTAGCATCGAATTAGTTCAATTAACGATTTAACCGGAAGCTTTAGTTACAGGGTTTGAGTATATGTACTAAATGCAGAATATAATATTGAATAATTACCTTAGTAAAATAATTCACTAACATTAGTCAATTCTTTCGTCAAGACGAGCTTCCTTTAATTTCAATGGTTTACTTTCTTCTATAGATTTAGTGGTGTGCTTTCCTATTATTTCTGAGGGTGTAACTTCCCTATATTTTACGGGTGTGCTTTCCCTCAATTTTAGTGGTTCAGCTACCCTGAATTTTAGTGGTGTGGCTTCTATATTTTAGTGGTGAAGCTACCCTACATTTTAGTGGTGCCCGAACATTTTCTTACTAAGAAGTATGGCAATATGTTTCGACTTTTTCCTTAGAGTATCGCAGTACCCTACATTTTAGTGGCGTAAGAATTTTATTGAAATTGAGTGGCATCATACGAAGCGAGCCGTCACAGCCGCTCGCCATGATGAGAGACGTCGCTTGATACTGCTGTCACTGCAGCGTGTCATTCACTGACACTTGACACATATTGCATGTCTGCATGTCATTCACTGACACTTGACACATATTGCATGTCTGCGTGTCATTCACTGACACTTGACACATATTGCATGTCTGCGTGTCACTCACTGACACTTGACACATATTACATATCCACATGTCTATGAAAAGTTTGTTGGAATTACGTTGTTGTTCGTAGAAGGGATACGTAACAAATACATTTGAATACACATCATCAATAGAGTAACTTTAATACAATGGAAACTTGAAAATTTTAAAATGTACATTCAATCAGCATAAAAATTCTTCCAAAAATCATCTCTCCATGTTCGAAGGTGTGTAATTTACGTCCAATTGAATTGTATAATAGGCCTCGTAGACGCATTTGATACTAAGAGGAAAATAAATTTAATTGACAATCACATCTATGTAACGTGTATTTTTTCATGAAGATGAACCTTTCTCCTCATATGTTTTCATTCCTTTTTCTTTGAAGAAAACTGTTGGAAAATTCAATAAATTATGTGTCCTAAAAATTCAGATAGGTGTATGAACTTGTAAACTTAATGCAGAAAATATCTAAATATTTGTTTTATGTTTAATCAATTCAAAAGTGCAAAGATAAAAGTTTATCTTCCATTTAGTTTTAATCCAAATGCTCTGGTGTCAAATTTTCATGCATTTTCAAATACCCACAAGACTTTAGTGGGTAATAGTTTAGTTTCTTTAGTTTCGGAAACAGTGGTTGCATAGTCGGGAAAAGATTCCGACATTAATGTTTCAGAAAACATTCTGAAAATCATTTCTCTACTTTTGTTTCTTGTACTATTTTGGAGCTTAATGTACAACGTTGAAAGTCTAATGTGGTAGTTAAATGTTTAGACTTTTCCCCATCTGCACCAACTATTTCTGACCAGAAGGCGCAATATTTAGTATTGCAGGATTGCCAAAATCGAGTACTACGTCTTCTCAACTATATTGGTCAATGATTAGTCTTCAAAGTGTCTTAGAAATCTAAGTCGTTTAGTCATCGTTATTCGTCTGTCAAATTAGGCAAAATGGAATGTCGTGGCTCTCATAAAATCTGTTAAAAAAATTACTACAGAAACCAAATTAATTTTGACGAACTGAACTGGCTCGTTCTATTTAACGCAACCTTATTGCAGCCGTTTTGTTAGGATTAAGATACATTTTAACTTTTGTTGTGTATATACTGGGTGTTTAGAAGGTTCCTGTGCACTTATATTGTATTGTCGAACATGTTTAAAAAAATAGAGGATGTAAAAGTGAGCGAAAAATCATGCTGAAAGTGACCGCCTCTCTTACTACCAACACAGGCTTGAATCATTTTTTTTTACATGGTTGTTTCAATACTATGAGTATGTCAAAATCTGATACGTGCAAAATACTATTTAAAATAGAATAGAATAGAATGAGGCTATAGGAACGAACTTTCGGGCCCATTCTTGGGTCGGATAATTACTTCGATAATTATTCGGTTGTTTACCCAAGTCCCATGCCGTATTTCTAGCCGCATAGTGTTCGGAAAAGCTGGAAAAGCTGCATAGTGTTTTCCGAACATCCTGAATCTCACAATCTTGGCAGCTGGAAAAGGTTCAGGTCTAGCATCACTCAAAACTGTAAAAATTTGCGCCGAGATCTTTTCATTACAAGTCGAGGCTGCTTCATGTTTTCTAAATGCATCTCTTCTTATTGCCAGATCACGCAGTTGAAGATTGACTACAACCCATTTGCGAAGGGCTTCAGAGATACAGGAGCTGGTAAACGAGAGAAGAAGTGAGTTCATTTTCCTGCGTTAAAGAAAAATACTTTGTATTTTTAGGGTCATTCTGTCTTGAAATTTTGAAACATCAACTGAAAGTTCAAAATGTAGAGATAAATTATGATGGGTATTGATTTTTTCGTTTATAATTTAAAGCTGCGTGGATAATTTTATCAGCATCTTAGTCATCAGAAGTTATTGTTATGAAAATCCAAATGTAAGTTCGATTTTTAGAGCTAAATCCTAAGCAGGTACTTTTTGTACTTGGTATCAACATTATTTATCGGTTCAGGTTGCAAATATAACAAAAACCTAGATTAAATTATCAGTTATACATGTTTTTATAATAATCATTCGAGAATTCAGGCAATATCCTTTCAAAAACTCGAATCGAAAAAAAGAATTTAAGTTGATTTCTGAACCAGTCTGCGTGTACTATCTGTAAGATGCCACTTACAATAAGGTGACGAGAGAATTTCTATTTCTTAAAGTGAGAGCATCTGCGTTTCTTAACATCAAATATTGTTATTCAATATTGCCCAGTCTCTGTACGCAAGCTTTTCCATTTTGCGATATTTTCGAAGAGCACCTTCATTTTGATGGTATCTTCGCCGCCATTTCACGCGATTTCTTAATAAGATAGAAGGCTTTTTGAGCGTCTGAAAGTGCTCAGCAACACTCAAGTGAGTAAAGGCCAATATTTACTATAGAACTGGTAGCAGCAAGCGCATCCATCAGAGCTTCCGAGCCATGCTAGGACCGCGCACGACGTACAGTCCGTCGACAGTGTCACAAAGGCGTTCTCAAGTGCTAAGTCTACTGGCTGATGGAATTGCTTCTTTCATATAAGCTTGGCTCAATCGTTTCTTAAGTGAATGTCAACAGTGGAGCGCAACGTCGTGCTGGAATATTTCCCCGAGGTGTTTACCTCTCCACCAGCTAGTATTCAGAGATGCCTACAGACGCCGGGTGAACCGCCTAATAGATGAATACAGAGCAAAGTGTGGGTCAATTTTGAGCTAAATCAACAACATAGGAGTTAGTACGACTCGTTTTAAAATAGTACCGCTTAATTGCACCCAGCGATAAAATGTCTGTGCCGTCGCCTACGTTCCTGAGAGAAATAAACTCATTTGAAGAACATATATGTATATTTTACTAAAACTCCCGAGTTTCTGAGAGCCCGCTCAATTTTGAAATTAATATAATGTGCAAACAAATTTCCTAAACCACCTTTGACAATAATCTTCTCTCGAAACTTCAGTTTCTCTCACCTCTCCAGCACGCGGATTTGTGCCAACCGCTCCTCCAACGGCAGCATGGACATGAAAGTGGATCACCAGATAGCACTCCCCAACATCCGTGGCTTCGACAACCTAGGACCCATGGATTCTTCAGAGAAGGATGAGGAGGAAGAGGAGGAGGATGAGAGAGTGGATGTGGTGGGCAATGAGGAGGATAACCACAACGATGGATCATCGCACGGTCAGTTAATTATTATTCTTTGTGGGGCGTGTGTGAGTTGTGTTAGCAAAGGATATCACTACTTATTCGTCACTTCTCAACTTATTTCGTATGAAAGTCCATTCCATTTACGTGTGGTACTAATAGGCCATGTTGTGTGTCACAGATTACCGTAGCGTTTCCTTTAGACAATAATGAAAGAGTGAATTGAATGGAGTCAAATTTTCTGAAAACTATTTTGAACATTAATTGATTGCAAAATTAATGGTGTAATCCCGAAGACAACTAAACTAATTTGCTAAGTGTAATGATCAGGGCTGTGACGATTGCCGGTATGACAACCGTAACTTTCATGCATGTCTTAATTTATAGCGGGGCAGTTTCTAAAACAGCAGGCGCTTCGTGAATGCACTGTCGAGACCATCATTGTGTAGCTGATTATTCTATTACAAAATGACTTGTAAATTAAAATTTGATAGGCGTATTTTATTCATTAGCTGTGCAAGTTGTGGGACTTGGATTTTGAAATAATTTTCCCCATTTGTGCAGAGTGGATGACTGAAAATATTCACCCTGAACAAGAATCAGAACAGTGAATAGTTTGCATCCAAGGATTAACAATATATGGATCAGAGTAACTTTTTCGACGCATTAATTTCTCCACTGTTGCTTCAGGTTACAATTACATACATTTGTTCCAAATGATGTACAAGTTTTCATGTAATGTTTTTCTTCCAATTGCAGAGTTGATGGACTCTGACGTTTCTGTTGAAGAAACAAACAACAACGCATCAGAGGATTGTGTTCGGGAAACTATGAAGAGAAAAAGTAATTTAGATTCACCTGATATGGACGAAGTAGCAAATCTCGCCGCTTTGAAAAAAGTTGCTTGCGAGAAAGAATCGGTAGGTTCGAACATATCTGATCCTGTTCCTAATATAACGGTTGGTCCACCTTTCCAACCACCTCACCTCCTTCCTTATTTGTATCCCCACGGCCTTTACCCTGGCATGCCGGCGTTGGCCGGACTCCCCGGTCTAATGCTTCACGGAGCATCAGCTGCTTCTGGTCTTAATCCTTCCACTTTACCATTTTTGGGATCGCCGCCTAACTCTGGTCCTCCTCACGTTGTATCATCTCCCCTATCTCCTTCATCCTCTCTACCCGTAGCTCACAATCTTCTCCTCGCCCACAATCTCCTAGCAAACCATCATCTTCTGGGGTCTCACGCGTATCGAGGCTTAGCTGGACTAGCTGGCTCCAACACAACTTTACCTAATTCCAGTACTCCGTCTAGTACGGTTGCTGACAGACTAAATCCCAGTTCCTTAAGTGCAGCTTCACCTGCAACTACTACCTCCCCTTCAGCTCCCCTACCAATTCTACCTGAGAGGCTTAAACCACCTCGATTCACCCCATATCTACCAACTTCATCTACTTCTTCTTTATCAGCCGCTTTATCATCGTCTTTGTCTTCATCACTATCATCGTCGTTAACATCTTCACTGCCGTCATCAGCGTTATCTTCCGTTTCATCTCTGTCATCCTCATTATTTGGAGATTCTCAACTAAGTGGTTCTTCCGCCTTTTCGGCCGTTAGCCCAAAGGCATCATCTCGATTGGAAGAAGTGGTACGCCGCTCCGTTGCTTCCCATGGGCATTCCCATGCAGCGAGCATCGCTTCTGATCTAAAATCCATCGAAAAAATGGTCAATGGACTCGACAGGCGTCCTGAAATTCCCAATTCACTCAAGATCTCCGAAAAGTGAAGTCACGCCCCCTGGATTTCTGATTTGAATTTTGGCCCACAAAGCTTTAGTCGTCTGCTCACTGTAGGATATTCCGACGTCAGCGCTGGAACAGACGAGCTTTAGCTTGTGACAGTCATTGCAATACTTCTAAGCATCCTCCAATTTCATATTCCGTTTCATCTAGACTCGCTCATCGCGAAAATAACTTCGAACATGAAAACAGAGTTTTACCTCCTCATTAGTCTGAATTCCTCTCGACTTTACTGCCCTTTGTTAAGTACAGTCAAAATTAATATTCTTCTGAAAGAATCTCTCGGCAACGTAGAGTCTTTAGACCTCTGACTGTGGAGGCACTTCAGAGTTCCTTCGTGTATTGCTGAACTGTAATTGCCTCTCAGTTGACAACGTGTCTCTCCATCAAAGAGAAACGTAACTTTCATCATTCATGCCGAAAGGCGGAGGATTATTTCCGTATTTCAAATTATTAAGTTTTATTTCCTGCAAATGAGAATTTTTATTTATATATTAGATTGTTATTTTGATCTACTTAGATTACTTATGCTCTCCTATAAATGAGACCATGCAATACGTTGTAACTACTCACGTGTGCGTGTAACTATACGAAAAGCACAGTATCCGTTACATTTGTACAGATTGTACAGAAAGTTTGGCGCCCTCCAATGCTTTTTTCACCGGTTTGAGTTTTTGTAAGTACTATAATATTTTTCTTAATTTTATTAATTTAAAATTTCCGCTTTTAGGTGAATTTTGCCTTGTTTTGCGGCTCTCACCAAAGACACGTGGTGGACTGGTGTATGAATAAGTATCGTCTACTTGATAGGATAGAGCAGCCACAGAATACTATCATTTGTATACATCCATATACTACATAATATCGTCACTAATAAGCGCTACTTAATGAATGTTTTTAGTTAGCTATGATATGAGAACTTTGGTGTCTACAATATATTGGCAAGCTTTAGAGAAGTAGTCATACTGAACTCTTATGTGTTGTCATAGCCTCCTTGGAAGCACACAGCAGTAGTTGTTTGATTTCTTCAGTTCTTAGGAGAATATTTCTTTCCTTACCTCATTACTTCAGCGCTCATTATGAAGTTCCAATCATTTGGCCACGTTTTTATGAAATACTATAAGCGTGCTTTGTACCCTCAAAGTGATTGGTTAAGCAGTGGACTTTTCTATGTTATCTCTGCAATTGGATCGTTTTTCTTACACAAAACCGGCCTTCATATTATCATTGTTGAATGACTGCAGTACGCAAAAGCTAGTCACTAATGCTTCAGTATTCAGTAACATGTAAATTGTGGCACTTGAATCACTTTGGTTACAGCTCTAGATTTGAAGATCATGCAAGAAAATACCCATACTTTCTAAACGATTACCAATAATGTCTTCGTTTCCATTTTTCTGCAACTTTTCGTTATTTTGTAACACTAACACGTTCGTACAATTCAGTGCGCATCTAATATTAGCAACTTATATTGGCAACTCTCATGAATTTTGTGTAAAATAGCAAACATCGCAAATAATTGATCACATAATTAATTACCGCCATATTGTGCAATTGTGTTTTTTTCAACATATTTGATTGAAGTATTCAAGATTCATATTGCAAAGCTTCAGTGATACGTGGTATTAATCAACGTCTTCTTAAATATTCATTATTTCAAATACAACTAAGTAACTTTCTATACACGTTTTTTCGATTCTGTTTATGACGGCGTTTCGAAATTTACTCTGTTATTTGCCTTGTTTTTGAGGTACACATTTGACGAAAATTTCACGACCTATCAAGCTCGTTCAATGTTACTGCAAGTCATAGTAAAAAATTATAGAAACGCTTGAGAAAATTAGCATACCTCCCTTTAGCTAGTAATAAAATTTCAGGACAAAAAACAATGTTTATGTTACATGATATTCTTATATAAGCTCAAAGTTTTGATTTTGGTGATGAGATTTGCTTGGAGACAAAACTTGCAATCTCGATCGCTGTGGAGCGCATTCTGGAGTCCAGCCCAATATGGATGATCGCGATTAGTGTCACTGATGCTGCAGCGTACAAACAGAGATAAAAAGCCCGTGTGTACATAAAATAAGACCGCTGTAAATATTGGCTCATCTATTGACTGCGCAATGCATCTGCACTTGAGATGCCCTAAAATTCTTTCTTGTCAGTACAAGGCTATTATTTTGCATATTTATTTTGTTTGTAAATGAATATAGAAGCACACTGTTCATATCGATTCTAGTAAAGTCCAAATCTGTTTAATTTTCAGTGTATACTGATGAATTGCTGGCGCTGTACCTGCCTCTGAAATTAAACTTAGCTAGTTGGGTGTCATGTTTCTCAAAACTGTTTGTCATCTCCATTTCTCTGTTTTGCTGTGGTAGTAAAACACTCGTATCGATTCACTAACAAAGAGGCTTTTAAAATTTTCGTTCCACACCAAACAAGGTGCTTTATCGCTTTCTAGAATTATTTCTCATAAACTATGTTTGTAATTCTTCAGAACGCGGCATAATACTGGACAATTGTTCGCATGCTTTCAGGTATTTACTGCGCCTCTGTGACTTACTGCAGCGGTCACAATTTTGCTTCCCATGATGGTGTTGATCACACTTGCTGCAGTTAACAAATTATTTGAAAAAAATCTGGGCTCAATGTCATTTTTATCTCTCGCTGAACTGAGCTATTAGTTACCATAAATTCCTTCCCACTGTCCAAAAAATATATATTGAAAAAGGTTATAGATTATTTTGGTTTTTCGAGATGTAATCGTTGTGTGGGACTGCTTCTTTCAATAGAAAATTTATTACCGACAATAGTGATGCTGTTTTGACTGATGACTCATTTATTTGGTTATTTTATTATCAACAGGCAAGCAGAAGCTATAATTTTTCCTAAAAAGTCCCGTGACGTAGCACCAGTAGACAGATGTTGGAGTCTTCTCTATATTTATGGGTGATGAATGGCTGCTATGGCGCTGTCTACCTCTCTACACACATGTCCATAATATTTTGGTGCTCTCTAGTAATAAACAAACGTGAAACAGGAATATTGATGATGCATCAGATGTGTAACTATGTTGCTTTTGAAATCAACGCTCCGCTGAAAAAAATCAAATTAAAGTTTTACGAAATTTTTGAGCCCAAAATGGGTTATTTTAACGTGTCATTTCAAAACAGTTTTTATTGAACGAAATTTGTGTACTTGATGGATTTACTTGATTTCTTTCGATGAACTAGCTCTCAAATTTGTATAAAATATCCTCACCCCTAAAATTATTTCATATTATCTTAAAGTGGCTTCAATTCTTATTTTCGATTCATCGGAGTGTATAACATCCTAAATTGAGGTATGAAATTTTCTTGTTGATTTTTGCTTAGTGTGCAAGATGCTATTTTTTGTTAATTCGTATGATTTGTATATATTGCGAGGCAGCTGCTGCTGTCATCCAACGTGCTACCGAAATATACTCTTTTCTAAAATAAGTGTGGCCTTTAATTTCTGTCCTTTCCGTGTACGTGATATGTCCAAAAAATTTTATTATGAAATGATTACACGATATATTCGAAAATAACCTATAAGCACTAACGACGTTTTTGGTCTCGAATACACTGGTGTTTAAACTGAACAGCATGTTAAAATATGAACTGTTACATGTTATATCAAGGTATGTATTATACGGTAGAAACTTATTCCATCTTTTATCTATGTACATGTGTCCTTATATTGGCGCATTTAAAATAATTACTGTCCTATTCATAAACTAGTAGAAGAGTGAGGTATATGTTTGAAAGTCTACGGATATTGCTCCCATACAGTCAACTGATCCACGTCGATGAACAGCAGCAGGTGGTACGGCAGAGAAAAGAAATGGACCCATAATGACATTCAGTTAAATTAAAACAATTCTTCATAAAATTTCTCTTCGTCATCTGCTAATATGAAAAGGCTACACCAGAGTGAAAGTATCCAGGATGTATCATCGAATGAATTAATAAAATACAAGTGCACCTACACTTGTACGAGACAGTTTTGGTAGATGAAATTATTTATACCTTCCACAAAATTACGAAAATGGGAAACTGATATGAAGGGTCATTGATTTTATTCAGAAATTTCTATTGTAAAATGAGAGAAGTAAAGAGAAATTCATCGAACATAGACTGTACGAGCCCTGCAAGAAGTCTGTTCTGCGTAACGTTTTACTCAAAGAACCTCTCTGTAAATTAATGCCCCTGACTGCATAGCTCTACACTCGCACGCCCACCAAAGATGCTTGCTGCAACACCTCTGTGGGAGTGCAGAGCAGCTCAAAGTTGAACATTCTCATTTTCTATTTCGTGGTAGATTTAAATCTGTGGAAAATCAAAGATAAATTAAGTTCTTTGTGACTTGGTACTTATGTTGTGCGTCGTATGTTCATTTTGTAAATTCGTCTGTACAAGCGCAACAGCTGCAGGCACTCAATCAATATCACGAGTTCAATCGGTGTTGTGCATTCGTTTGGCTCGCTTCAGAGGCCTTTTCTCGCACTTTCTTATAGATGTCGTAATCCTATAATATATTGGCTCTTTTGTGATTGGTTTCGAGCGACTCTGTCTCAGAGTTTGAAGAAATTTATTTGTTCTGGAAGTGTAGAACAACAGTGGATGTCTTGCGCGTACAATGTGCTTATTACATGCCTCTGAATTTATACTGCATTGCTAGCAGATATGAAAGCTTGTCCATCTGATATTATAAGGTGGTTGAACATGTTTATTTGATCAGTTGTGAGCTGACGTGATCAACAGACCAACTTGATGTGAGTTCAGATCTTGCCTTCTTTGGACGAGGACTTGTCAGGTCTTTTATAATCCCTGAAAATGAATTTCATTTCGCTATTGATAGTGTAAGTTTACGTATTGATTTTCCTGATACTCATGCTGAAAAGAAAACCTTGAATGTCGTTGGGCTGATCTGTTATGTGTGTCTGATACAGCTATACCTTCCCCGCAATGCAACACATTTTGATCAAATTCTACAACTGCAAATGTGGCCGTCAAATGGCATCAGGTTGATAAAACAATGGTGAATGTTGAGTTACGACTTTCAATACTTATCACGACCCACACGCGTACGACTGCTACATTCAAAGGCAGCTTTACAAGAATTTTATGAACATAGAACCAAGCCTGTCATTTACTCTCAGAGTGACGAATGCAGGTCAACAATTTTTCAATCTTTGTGTGAGTTGTGACCACTTGTGTGGCCTGTGATAGGCATCAAATATGGCTCGTGAAATTCGTTGGAAAACTTGTTTGTGAAGTAATAATACATCACGTACATGAAAACAAATGCACTCAGTTATTCTGTATTCCAGTAACTTTCATATCAGATGACGGTCTTGTAAATAAGACAGAAAAAATCATGTACTTCGAGGATGACGAAAAAGTTTGCGTAGAGGTCTTTTTTTTAGCTGCTTCATCGGCTATCTCACAACGCTGAGACATTTAAAAGAATGAACTTGTATATTTAATCGCATCCATGATGATTAGGACGACTTTTTCCTTAATATGTTTACAATATTATTAGATAAACTTGTCAATGTATGTCGTGAGCTGCTTCGTCATGCATGAATTCCTGATGCATTTTTCATAGAGATGCAAAAACAACGTTCAGAACCTCAAAAATATGCACTTCCTCTGCTCAGACAAGCCAAGGTCAAGCCTGAACGTTGCTCTACGTGTGTTGCATGTTCTCTCTCCTGTAATTGGGCAACGTAGTAAGCTTTATAAAGAATTGAAATAAATAAATACCGTACATACATATCAAAGCATGATCAGATCTCACGGACACGGGAATTTGTACCAGCAACTAATTTGTTTAATCGTCGGGTAATTCATCACTTTTTTTGACGTTGTGGATGACTACTGTTTTTTTCGCATTGTGAAGATCATCAGTTTATTCTAAACACACATTCGTAGAAGGTGCTAGAGCGCTTTCAATGCCGCCGCTCTGAATGCAGAGGCAAAACGAGCGACTTTTTTTAAAGTGATGTTCTTCTTGATCATCGAGAGCCTGAGAAGACGTTTAGAGCACCGCGCTGTTATTTATGAGACCACTTTGCCACTGCGTTATTGCGACCATTATTTGTTTCCTCTCCGAGGGAGCCGGGGGAGGTGGAGTAGAGGGTGGAAAAGGGGACTTGGATCACAGGGGAAGAGAGAGGATTAAAGAGAGGTAGAGAAGAGATGTGATGGGAGAAGTAAATGGAGGGAGAATAAAAGAAGAGAATAAAAGAGAGAGCAATGGGAAAAGATGGTGTCGAAGTAGTTGAGACCTAAAAGTATGAAACTAATCACACAAATAATTTATGAAACCACCTCAAAGAAACACACCCACGAAAAAGAATTTTCGCTCTCTTTCTACGATTAGGCAAAAACAGACCTATGTGTTGGTTTGTATAATGACACTCGCTAGTGAAATCGCTGGCATTAAACTATCGACAGGAAAATACGATTTATTAAATACTTTTTACAATGACCTTGGGTATTTTTATAGCTATGTCCGATCACTATTAGACAAGAAATGGTATTTTTAAACAGATAGTGATTTTTTTAAACATAAGATAGAAATATTAGATTTACATCTATGTAGATGGAACTGTTAAACTGCTACAAATAATAAGCACCGAAAAATGAAAAAAAGGAATTAAAATTAGGCTTAGTGTTAGGAAGGAACACAGTTGGAAGAAATGGCGAAATTTCTTCATTCAACTGGAACAAATAGAGGATCTCAGACGGATATTCAGTTTGCATTCGTGTTTTATTTATTTCCATGCTTCTTAAAGTACTCATAAAAGCTATTCTCAGTTAGTCACTACAACTGGCCCATATTTGCGGACTTTATTAATTCAACTGGTGAGAAAAGACTTAGGAAACTTATAATCGTAATCATGCGTGCTATCATTCAGCAGGACAATCAAAATTTCCGTCTTACGTAAGTTTCGCAAGGTTGTTTACTACGCAATTGACTAACAAGAACTAGATGCTGAAAAAGCGACAGGAACAGTTGTGTCGAAGGATCACTGAACTTGAGAAGCTAACGATAGATCCTGGAAAGTTTGCAGACTGTTTTAGTGTTTATGGGCACAATATGGTCCCTGTTTTTACCAGGTAATTGTTTTATGGCAACAGTTAACTGGCCCTGGGACTAGGGCTTCTAACTGGATTGCCCTCTCATCAAATGACCGATTTCCGCGGTCATGTCTCGTTTTCGTCCATTGCTCTATGCTTCCTAAAGTTTTGTGGTGTTCAACCTGAAGATTTTAAATCCATGATTTTATCAACAGTGGTTTTGACTCTAATTTGTGTATATATCAGTAATATTTTTCAAATCTTGAGCACATTAGGAAATGCATACGTTCTAAACTGAAAATTTGTACTCGCTTTTTACTCTTTATCTAGGCAACTATCCCGAGTTATGAGCATGGGAAATGTACCTGAATTAAGGACTGGAGATTAAATTCCATTTTGACGTCGGTTGGCCCCGTATCAGAGCAGCATTGAACGTCCATTCCAAATCGTAACTCGTCTCTTTTGAATGTTTCTCAGATACACCAAATGCTGATAACTTGCTTACATTTCAAGTTCAAACTATTCGCATGTAAAAACACAGTACAGATGCAAATTATGCTTGGACTTCTTTTTCTGGTGGTACGTAGTAGAGTCTAAGTGCCCTTTGCAAACCACAATTTTCATGGGCAACCGTTTTTAATTGTTACGTCCGTGAAGTGTAAAGATCACGCAAAATTTTATTTTGAACCAATAACGATACATGTTCTTATAATTGCAGCAATATTTGTTAGATACGTACACACTGTGGATTATGTATAAGATTGAGTTACAATATATGTTATTCACGCGTAGCTGTATAAGCAACGTAAACCTCTCAGAGCAGAGATGTGGTGTGCATAACAAGCTGCACATGACTAATGATGCTCACATTAGCGCTCTAGGAGTACCTCTCATCCACACAAACGCATGAAAGCTTCTAGTGTTACTTCACTTGGGTTGATTTGCACTGGACGCTGAAATCTGGCACATCTTCTCTAACAAGGCTCTATCTTTTGAATTAATTTTATTAAAATATTTTGCATGTAATCTAACAGTAGTTTTACAAATATGGGATTTTAGATGTTATTTGGGGTGTTTTTTCTTCTAGTTAGGTAAAAATGAACTCTGTATTTGTGTTCGTGATCACGTTTGTTAGTGAGGAATCAGGTGACCATCGTGATTCTGATCGTGCAATTTTCAACGCAATCAACATTGGTGCAGATCTTTAGTCCGTGACGAGAATGTTTATAATGTTTGTAAGGAAGTTCCATGAAAAGGCACACATTTGAGGTGAATATTAACCAACACTAACGCGCAGTTTTAGCCAAAGCACGGATCAACATGAGAAACTTGTTGTGCATCAATGAACAATTTATGAACACAATATTTGTGTGCCAACCTACAAGAAAGTTCTGTTCGTGTTGTAATTGACCTCGCCTGTCAAGGCAGTCTTTCATAGGTAATCACTAGGCAGACTAAAGGCTTCCGTTAGCAATACAGCAAATGACAGCAAAGAGGAGACAAAAGTGAAGTGAATTAGGAGACCTGGAAAGCTGTTGTTCAAGAGTGCATGAAGTTCTAGTTTTATTTAAATTTACAATAGTACATAGTTCTCCTCAATGTAGTTGGGTATGGGTATTTATTTGCGACAGTAGCTTACACAGCAAGGCAGTATTTTTATGCCATTAATGGTAAGCAGGATTGAAACGTCAATTGCTGAGAATATGAATAATAGTGGAAATTTTTATCTGAGACCTTTGTTAAAGTGCTATTTAGTACTACAATATTTGCTCTTTCATGATTTTCTGTGTAAATGATTGTGAGGCATTTGGATGGGACCTCTATAACTTTTGGTTTAAAAATATGTTCGTACGTCATCGGGTGTGAAGACCGGGCGTTCATAATCAGCCAGCCGTAGTCGAATAGGTCGTTTTCATTTGACTGGACACTTGTACGGTACGGTAGTAATTCCACGAAACTAAAAATTTTCCCTTATCTCGCAGAAGTATCAGCTGAAGCAATATTCATTTAACATTAACATACCGTCTAAAAATCGAAGTCACTAACATTTATTTTTCCCCCGTATGATTTGTTAAGTGTCAATACATATATTTCGTTGACTCTGAAGAAGTTCATTCATTTAGGGATATCGTATCTTGACTGATTTCTAATCGAAGATTGGTCTCTGTTACAAACGTTTGACAAAAATTTTCAAAATTGTTCTTACAAATCATTTTTTATGATCAGTTGACTGCCCCTTCCTCTCCCTGAGCACAAATGTTCAAAATTTCTGCTGAAGGGCAGAAAGCGTGAAGTTAGTTCGATGACAGCGCGAGTTTTGGCATGTGTGAGGATCATGAATATTCACGCTTTGTGTGTCACGGAAACGCGTGTCTTATTTACATGAACTTCAGTCGCACTTAGCACACGACATTTTTCATTCTAGAATTTATGTGCAGCTATCGTAGACGTGCCATCAAATAGATAAGCATTTTGGGTGTACAGTCACTGGAGAAACTAGTACTTGAATGATTTCTTAACACGTTGCCTCCGATTGCCTGATTGGTGTATAACTTCACTTTGTACGCATAGTCACTAGAAGGATCTGAAAAAATTACAGAACCTAACCTAAGTGGTACACATACGTACCACTTCGGAGTCAACGTGTTAATCCTGCCCAACTTCTAGAAGTCCTAAAGCTGTCTTCTGATACACCTACTTTTAAACTCCCTTGCGGCGCTCGTAGCACAATTAATTGTCACAGCTGGTAAATGAATGATACTACCAAACTTACTTCTTCCCAGGAGGTTCACCACTAGCTGAGCGTCGGATGCTTAGTACGTTTTTCATTATACAAAATTGATGGTTGTCAACATTGTGTTCTCTCACTTTACGACGAAGTAAAAAGGACTTCGTTATACAAGGGAGCCCAGTCATAGCTCATTGCCCTTCATCATACATCATGCAGTTTGTGGCCCATAGTCTCTGTGGCAGCCACAAGCAATGCTCTCGTGCACATCGTCATGCACATGCACGTCGATTTTTGTAAACGATTTATTTTATCATTAATGCATTATTATTAATTTTTCCAAACGCAACTTTTGTCAGATATAAACTACCAAGACTTTTAAATTTCCATCAACTGCATTTATGTACTATTGTAAATGTGGCGAACCTCCATCCGTGACACATTAACAAATTGAATAGCTTCAAGTTGAATGTGGCAATTTCTAAATTGAATATAAATTCTCCGACTAGAAATAATTTCTAGCTTTGAATATCAGATTTTCTGCACGTCCTCAGCCGCTTCCCGAACAATTCTGAGAAATTAAGAAGTTAGAAGTCAAAGCCACACGTGTTGCAGTTCCAGTATCAGTAGCAGCAGAAATAGACAAAAAAGAGTAAACAAAATAAGTGAGGCTCATGTGGTGCAATCGGAACACATTTTTCATCGAGTTTTGAACAATAAAGCTTCAGTGTTCGTGGAACAAAAGTGGTCAAGTGGTAACACAAGTGTTGTCTGGATAGCTAAATCCTGTAAAATGGTAGACAGACGCTTAACACTTGAAGAGAAAGAATTATCAAAGTACATAAGCCATCGACCGCTCACATCTATACTGTTTTGTTATTAAAATACACAGGTGGCTTCTAAGTAGGATGTGTATGAAAACTATCACTGGTAGCAGCATGATTGAATCTATCCACGATCGAAAACATTCAAAAATGAATTTCATTTTGCACCTCAGTCTTATTATTATTGGGTCAATTGAACTAATTTGAATACGCCTGCTGTACTCACTAGTACACTGAACTCATACTACCTGATTTTTTTTCTGCATGCGCATTAGTAAAAGAACTTTATAAATATACTGTTTTCTACGCTCTTGTCTGAGAATGACATACAAGTAAAAGTTTTTTTTTTAGTTTTTAACCTCGAAGGAATCCAAAAGGAAAGAACATCGTTAAAGTTCAGTGACAGGAAAATTTCAGGCCGATATTTCACCTCCATATAAAAAATGCCGAGCCCACAATATCCTGTTAGCCAACAATGAAAATCAAATACTTCTGCTTACTATTCGGTATGAATTGGTTGTTGAATGAAAAGTGACTTCGCTCGTTTGCGGTCTAATTTATTAAAATCAACGGATCAAAAATAATGTGTTGCTAGGCTTGCTATGCTTTGCTGATCGTGATCACATGGCGTTTCAAAGTTTGCTGCCTCTGTACAGCGGTAACAGTGAAATACTGAACAGGGCTCCTTTTCAGAAGCACAAACGCTACAATACCTCTAAATTGCGTCAGCAGTATACAAGCGAAGAAATAAGCGAGATCAATATAGCTGCAGCACTTTAAAGACTTTCCAATGAAAACTGTGTTCTTTTATCTAGTGGAATACGTTTCAAACACATGTATCGTCAATAGGTATAGTATTGCTAACTTTTATTTCAATTCAAACAATCGTTTATTGATCCAGAAGAAGTAAAGTCTCGTATAGTTATATCGATCGAAAGTTTCCGAACAAAGTCTGTAATCACACAGCCGCCTGCATCGACACCTGCAGAAATCGAAAAGGCACGTTCCTTAAAGCTATCATTTTATGTAATCTTGTAAAATTAGAACATTAGTCAAAGAAGTAAAAACGTAGATACACGGTAGAATTTCGTTGAATTTCACCTAGTCAGTGACACCAGTTTCTTCATTGATGAAGTTAGTGCGGATTTGTGCACTAAGTTTGCAGGCGTAATGCGTGTATTCGACCCAAGTTTTCATGCCTGAACTGCTTTCAATAGTGTTTAAAAGTTCACTTTATGTTAATGCAAAAACTACTGCCAGCCTAGCAGCTGCAATGACAAATAATACGCTTTTTATCGGAGGTTGTCGTTGCAATATGAAGTGAACTGTAACAAGTGTTGAATTGTCCTCGTGTCTATTGTCTCAATAAACCTCATCGATGCATTGCATTGTATAAATTGTTTGACTCTGTCTATTGAGATATAAACTGCAGAGAGTTTGGGAGAGGTTTTTTTATCAGAAGCTGCTGTCATGACAAGTACCACAGCTAGGAAGGAGTTTAACGATGAATAAATTTATAGATTCAGGCAGATACAAACTCATCCTTCTATACTTATTATAATGTTCAGTGACCAATGAAGACAAACTTCAAATCATCCATGCAACTTCTATGACTGTAGATCATGTCAAATAGACATTAGAAGACTATTTTTGAAATTACTTGCTTTACTTTTTTGACCTTTTTATATGTTTGATTGATTAGAGCAATTTGACTACCTACTATTTTCTACTTAAACAGTAAACATGTGCGTACAAAATATGTTTAGTCGATTACGTTAGCAATAATAACATGATGGAAAGACGAAAAGATTAGCAAATATGTATTTAGTACTATTATGTTTTCCTAAGTCTTATTTACTAGTCTTTTCATTTTCAGGATCGAATGACAGTATCAAGGAAACTCTAAAATTCAATTGAAACCATGAATAGTTGATTACCTGTGGAGTCATTTACAATTGAAGGCAATCCTAATGACTACCGAAGTAAGAAAACTTTTGGTCATTCAACGAAGGGCTGCTTTTTATTCCATGCACCAAACAACTGTACCTAGTATGAAATAACGAACGATTCTAGAAGAAAAAATTATTCCATATCAGTAATCAAAAAAATTAAAATGGAAGTCCATTCACGGACAAGTGTCGTTGGAATGCAATTCCATTGGTTTCACCATATTTGATACTGCCAATGTGTACTGAAAAAGTATCGTCACTATGTTCTTGTGCGGCTGTATCTCCTATACTTCTAGCTTAAGTTTTCAATACGTGCGAGTTCTAGCATTAGTTTCCAATGCATAAGAGTTCCAACTTTAGTTTTTAATGCGTCAGATTTTCAAATCTAATTTCCAGTGCTTAAGAATTCCAGCTTTAGTTTTCAATGCTTAAGAGATTCAGATTGAGTTCCAGCGTAAAAGTTTGAAATGCGTAAGAATTCCAGCTTGAGAGTTTCCCACGCAGGAGAGTTACACCTAAAGAGTTTCGAACACGTGAGAGTTCCAGCTTGAGATTTTAAAACACGTGACAGTTCAAGCTGGAAAGTTTCCAAGGCCTGAGAAATCCAGCTTCAGAGTTTTCAACTTGTGTGAGTTTTCAACTTGTGTGAGTTTTCAACTTGTGTGAGTTTTCAACTTGTGTGAGTTTTCAACTTGTGTGAGTTTTCAACTTGTGTGAGTTTTCAACTTGTGTGAGTTTTCAACTTGTGTGAGTTTTCAACTTGTGTGAGTTTTCAACTTGTGGGAGTTTTCAACTTGTGGGAGTTTTCAATTTTTCATAAGTGAGAATTCCTACTGCAGAGTTTCCAACAAGTGAAAATTCCGGCTTGAGAGCTTCCAACACGTGAGAGTTCCAACTTGAGAGCTTCCAACACGTGAGAGTTCCAGCTTGAGAGCTTCCAACACGTGAGAGTTCCAGCTTGAGAGCTTCCAACACGTGAGAGTTCCAGCTTGAGAGCTTCCAACACGTGAGAGTTCCAGCTTGAGAGCTTCCAACACGTGAGAGTTCCAACTTGAGAGCTTCCAACACGTGAGAGTTCCAACTTGAGAGCTTCCAACACGTGAGAGTTCCAGCTTGAGAGCTTCCAACACGTGAGAGTTCCAGCTTGAGAGCTTCCAACACGTGAGAGTTCCAGCTTGACAGTTTCCAACAACTGACAATTCCAGCGTAAGATTTTTCAAATCGTAAAAGTTCCAGCTTGAGAAATTATAACGAGTGACAATTTCAACTTGAGTGCTAACGCTACATCTTCTGGGGTTCGATTCACTTGCGTTTCACTCTAAACCATCAGTTTTTGGAAGGCTAAACTTTGGTTTTGAATCACAAAAAGCTTGACCAGTGTCGGTTTACAAATCTTATTGGATTCTCCACAGGCCATCGACTAGCCATAGTTGTCTGTGGCCGAACTTGGGTACAGCGAGGCTGCTAAGGCCCGCCTATCTCCTTTTGATTAACGAATTGAATAGAGTGAGCATGTGTGTATTTGTATCAGAAATACACAGCAGTTTCGTGCGGTGTAAAATTGAAAAATTGAAAGCTCTCGACGGATGGTACCAGCTCCGTATCAAGATTTAGAAATACATGCCTTCCGTTTGGCCGTGTCTATGATAAACGAGTGCGATGGAAAGGTCTTTTGTGTACAGAAGAAAACGTATTTGATTTGAGAGCAAGGTGTTTTAGAAGCACGAGCATCTGGCTTACATTCTTTGTTTTTGTCGGTACTTATTGGTATTATGAAACTCTGAATCAATGACAACGGGCAACAAAATACCCAGTACAGCACTGAACGCTTGTCGATGTATAATAATTGACAACGTGACAATTTGCCGCTGAACGCAAATGAAATCCCAACGATAGTATCGTAGCTCATGTTCACGTATTTGCCATGGTACGCTATCGATATTTCCCTGTGCATTTCTGTTTAATCAACCAAATCATCATTAACAGCATCATATTGGCCTCAGCAATTTATTTGGTGGAATTCGTACGTGCTTTCAAACAATGCAGCCAGAAATACACATCAACTGCTTATTCGCCGCGGATAATAAAGGGATTAAGCCTTACAAGCTAATTGAGTGAGGCCAGGACTAGCTCTCCAAAACGACCTCAACTTTAATACGGATCTCGTATCAATGCTCAAAGCTGTAAAAATACGAGCTTCAGTTGGATTATAATGTTTAGAGACAATGAACACTTGGTCCCAACAGTCCACTGAAACTCAATTTTGTAGAATAAATTGTTAAAAAAGCATGCATTCATACCCGAAAAAGACATTATCCTAAAGATTTTACTTTCGGTGAATTCACCAAAACGATACAATTTTTCTGGGTTGTCATGATTATTTATTTCTTATATTATAAATGGATAATGGAAGTTTCAAGAGAGCACAATTTAGGTTGAGACACCAAAGTTACTCAAAGTTCAGGCCATATCAAGGGCCCTACTTTGAGATCTATTTAGACTCTTTCTTCTCCGTTTTCTTGCGCAGTCATTACGTAGGTAGGTCAACGAATTTTCCCGTTTCTTGCACAATTTGAATTTTCCGTACGGCGCTCACCAGCATCCTGCCATCATTAAGATGTGGTGCTGTGCCCCAGTCTCCACACAGGCCGTTCGTCGCGGAATCAGCCGAGCTCTGCAGTCCGCATAATGAGGCTTTCTCGGAGGTCGCTCAGCGAGACGGCACTGCCATTCAGTGTGCATAATTTACTGGCCGTAATTAAAGCCCGCGCCCCAACTGCGGTCCAGTGCTGCTCTCCAGCCACACTCTCCAGGCCTCACCCTGACTCAAGGCGCTGGTTCCAGGCGGTGGTTCCAGCCCGCTCAGCACGCCGCGTCCTGGCAAACAAAGAGTGAAGCACAAGCCATATTTTCTCTGATGTTGCGTCAAAAATGTACTGTGGAACATTAAAAAAATGACCAGTATTGCAACCATGAGTTTTATAAGAATGTATGTGCACTTCTAGTTACAAACGAAAAGAGAGCGGGAGAAATAAATAAATATACATTCAAATGAAACAAGGGACAGATGTAGAACAATTTGAAATGAATAATACAGGGTGGCGCATAAGTAACGCACCCTTTTAAAAAATTAATAATAAATAAACTATGAAAGGTATAACGATGGGGATAATTGCAAACGATAGAGGAACTCTTAAAGTTTATTTACATGTCGTATCCTGTCTACAGATACCCAGTGTAAATTGCGGTAATAAATCTTTAAAATTTACCTTCAAAATGGTGCGCTACACGAAAGAACAATGAGCAAAAATTGTTGAACTTTACTTTTCATGTAATAGTTCAATTATTGCAGTGCAGAGAAGTTACAGGAACATTTTTAATGATGGAAGAAGTCCTGATAAAAACACATAAGTTCTAACGGTTCGCGGCCTTCCAAAGCGCAGTTTGTCTACTGTTGATCCGGTTTCTTTGAATTTAGAGACCAATGCTTTTATGCAATTTTTATCAGGACTTCTTCCATCATTAAAAATGTTCCTGTAACTTCTCTGCACTGCAATAATTGAACTATTTCATGAAAAGTAGAGTTCAACAATTTTTGCTCGTTCTTTCGTGTAGCGCACCATTTTGAAGGTAAATTTTAAAGATTTATTACCGCAATATACACTGGGTATCTGTAGACAGGATACGACATGTAAATAAACTTTAAGAGTTCCTCTATCGTTTGCAATTATCCCCATCGTTATACCTTTCATAGTTTATTTATTATTAATTTTTTAAAAGGGTGCGTTACTTGTGCGCTACCCTGTAGAAGTAAAAATGTTTTACTTAATTAGGATTGTTCTTAAAGTTATTTTTCAAGTTATCCCTCGACTCACGAGATGTGGTAGTGTGTTAAGCCACATCATAATCCACAATCTAATCTAAGCAATAAAATCCATCATTTTTCAAATAATCGACAAACGCCAGAAATTGGTTTTGGCAATGGTCTAATTTGTGTCACTGATCAATTTTGAATTTTCGCTTAAAACTTTATTAAAGAATATACTTTTCAAAATGAAATGATTTGCAGGACTGTTGTATGTTCTTTTTCAGTCGTATCAAGCTGTAAAAACTTTATCATGCTTTTACTGAAAACGTTTATTTCCTAATTACTTTGTTGATGCTTCATATTTTCCTACATTTTATTTTGATCACGAATTCCTGTACTTTGTGATCAAAATACTTTTCATCCAACATGGACAAGAACTTTTCTCAGGAAAAGATTAGCCATTAAACTACGTATGTTTTACGAAGCATCGTCATCAAAACCTTAAGAATGGAATCCTACGCCCTCCAACATTGGCTAAAATAAGAAACTCATTTGTGATGCTGCCGAAATCCAAGTGTTAATTGCATCTACAACAAATTTAAGAGGTGATGTCTTCCAAAACTAAGCCCAACCGAATTCTCCTTCAATTAGTCACTAAAGTTTAATTTTGAGATTTGTTAGATTGTGGTTGGGAGTATACAGTATAAGCAACGTAGTAACGTACATGAGCAGAGTTGTATATACCTATTTAGAAAATTATCTGATCCAGAAGGGCTTTTTTTTAATTTGGGGGTAATGTAATCGGCTTCAAGAAAGATGAAAAGAAATTTATGTCGACAAACTTTAAACTCAGAATATCTAAAAACCATTATTCATATGTAAAAGTTAGAATGATTAATATACAGCATATATTCAGATTATTTTATACCATACCGAGAAACAACGGTTTTCGCAAAACGATTGATTGTAAACATTTTGAAGGTACCTCAATTTTTCGAGAATACAAAGCACAGTATTCTCATAATTAACTCTTCAGCTTAATTAATGAACATGTAAAGATTCTCCATCAATCCTGAAGTGTTTCGTGGTCAGCTCTTCATGATGAAGTCGTAGTACAAAGTGCGGTGGATAAATAATCCGTTTTCTTTGGGATATCTTGTGATAAAAAATTTACCCAGGACATCCATAGTGGCTATACTGTCGGCACATACAGCCATGGCATCAGCAGTGGAGTTTGAGTTCCAAGATCTATGGAAAAGGCACGCAATATTTATGTCGATTTACGCTGGACACTGTAATTCCAATACTACAGAGTGGCTTAAACTGAAATGAAGTTTTTTCAGGAAGGATCGACGTAAGTTAGTTGCTTCCAACTACAACTTTGAAGCAACAGCTGCCAGCCAGGATCGTGTAAGGAAGTCTGATTGCACACGAGATGCTCTGTGACTTTTTCTCCTGATGTTTGGGCTCGCAATTCTCCTGACCTCAATCCAATTGACTTTTTAGTATGGGTCGAGGCGAACGGAACACCAACCGAACACCAAGGACGAATTGACAAAGCGTATCAAGGTGGTTTTCGCCCACCTTTCAAGAGAAGTCACCAAGAAGAGCTTCAGTAGGTACCAAGGGCTGTTTTCGAGGCAGGGGGCGGTTTGCTCGTGGAGTGGTCCGAGGGTCGACAAAGACGACCATCTAGTTTTTCCAATGAAGCCATTTTTCTTTGAATAAGAATATTTTCTTTGAGTCCTAAAGCAGCGATTTATTTATCTGCTGCACCCTGTATGTGCGTGGAAGCCATCTTACTCTCTGAAATACGCATGACATCTTCTGAAAAGGACGTGGATCTAGCAGAGTTGTAGATTTATAGTCTAAGCGCGGACGCTTAACTTCATACAAAAGCTGTTTCTAAGGCCAGCTGTAAAATATATTACAACAATGCAGCTGGAAATCAGCAGTACTATCGCAACACATCTCTCTTCACAGAAAATTTTTGATCGCTCACGAAGATGATCAGACGATAAAGGGATCACATTCGACTGACGCAGATAACACAACAGGCTCAGGAGGCCTGATGAAAGAACTATATAATGAAAAGTATTTCGGATACCTCCGACTAAACCTCTACGTGACCCTGAATTCAGAGTGAAATTTAATTAGAATTTTTATTTGACTTTCAAAATTAGTTAGGTACTATTTCTATGTTATGAAATTTAAGTGGGGAAATTCATTGGAAAAGTTTGTGGGTAAGCAACATAAAAATAGGCCAACCCGCTCATCCCTGTTGCTAAATTCTATTCTATTCTTTAGTCTTTAACACGTTGCCTCCGATTGCCTGATTGGTGTAAAACTTCACTTTGTTCGCATAGTCACTAGAAGGATCTGAAAAAATTACAGAACCTAACCTAAGTGGTACACATATGTACCACTTCGTAGTCAACGTGTTAAATAGGTTATGAGAAAACCCTCAATCAAGGAATGGATATTTGAAGATTCATGCGCGAAATCACCTTAGCCTCACAAAATATTCTAAAACCATTCACTGTCAATGATAATTCTACGCATTTCTGCACTATATCAGTTTCTCTTCGTGTGCCACCAAGCAGTGTCTTTATGTAACCACAGATGGTATGGTGTTTGATTCCTCGTCATCATTTACAGTGATATTGTCACTGTAACAACTGTCAGCGTAAGTTTTCATTCGAACTATAAAAAATCATCGCTACAAATCCGGCCGAGGGAAGTTTCAGTGAAATACGGAAATGATGCATAGTGACACAATGTTTTTGAACAGTCGCGAAAACTTCATCCCCAAATCTGAACCATGCTTCGACTCTTCTTTTACTTTTTCAACACAAATCGACTGGAGTAAATTACAGTACAGCCACACCGTAAACAAATTATTTACACCTCGTTTACATTTAACTACAACACTCGAATTACAAATCATTTTTTAGTGAAAATGAAAGATCCAAACCCATGGTTGTCAAAAACTAACAATAGAACTGGCCTTGAAACATGAAAACGATGCAGCTAAAATAAAATAGAAACATTGCCTTGTAGTGTACACGGAAATAATTACAAATACCAATAACACAAAAATATTCCTAATAATGATTGAACACTCCGTTACTGTTATCTTCCTATTGTGAGATTTCAAGGAGTGTGCAAAAATGCCCAAATATTTGCACCAGCTTCAGATATGTTTTACAATCCATCTGGTTTCTGCGCAGGCATGGAACGTTGTCGAGTTTCGCTGCTTCTCTACATGATAATTTAGAGCCAAGACTGGACCGTAAGCTGGCGCATGGGCCGCAGATGAGAGGGCCATTAGCGCTTTATGGATGTCCAATTATCAGAGATGGATATTTTGGAGTTAATATCGCCGCCTCAAGCTATGGATGCACGAGCTCTGCCTCTCTATCCAGGCGGTCGTGGGCCGGAAAGGTTTTGAAATGACTTAATCACCATACTTGACAGGGATGTTGGACATCAGCGCGTCCGAATCTAAAGTGAGAGTTGTATCTCGTAACATGTATCATACTTCTGTTTTTCAGTGGCTTAGCTTGAATTTAGACCTTAGGATGAGGTGTTTAAAACTACAATAAACTTGAGATGGAACTTCTGATTTAAAATTCAACTTACGTAGAGAACAGAACAAGAGCGTTAAAAATATGAAGAAGCATATTTAAGTCGAAACCAGTATTCAAAGTTTCGAGAATTAAATAGATTATTACAATGAGGTAAATTTTACAATACATTCTTTTTCACATCATAAAACTGCTGAAAAGACAGCAATTATAGACCATCTTACGAGTAGAGGAATAGAGCAAGCGTTTATCAATACAGCAATGCAAACGAAACCATAAGAAAAACTTATGGACTTGCACGCTCTATACGTTCTGTTAATCTATCTCAATTTTTGAACACATCAGTTCTAAATTTGCCAGTGAAGTTTGGAGATGTCATGCCTTTGGACATAAAATTTGTCCACGTACAACATGTGAAACAATGAAACTATTTTCTTTCATAAATCTCCCGATCAGCGTTTACTCGTATAACGACTTTTACAATTTAGCGATTAACATTTCATACATGGAATATTTTGCTGTAGCAATGTTTTGAATGATGTGCGTTTCAATATAAATTCCTAGTTTAAACCCAGCTCGATCTATACATCAGAATGAAAGCCAGCTCCTGTAACAAGAAATATAACATGTTTTACAATTTTATTATATTTTCTACTAAATTTTTTTTAAATAACTGTACAGATAACAAATTCCATGATGAGTTTTCTGTGTGGCAGCTGATAACTTGGTTCAGCAGAGAGTAAGTAATTTGATGTAAACTCAAAGAAAGCTTTGATGAAACAATTGACGATGTGCTGTCACTCTAAACAGACATCAGCGGGACGTACCATGGGCGTCGCTCATTGGTGGACTGAGCCGTGATGCAAAATATTCCGGGCTTGAATTTATTATCTCATTGAAATGGCATCTCTTGTATGAAACTGCTCCTCTGATGAGCTTCAACTTCCTACATTGACGAGAAGTGAAGAGCATGTCAACGGACTGGGAGGAAACTGACTTGAGCTCGGCGACACCACCGTGCGAATGGAAGGCGCGACCGCTAGACCAGAATTATTACAATTAATGACGCCTGACGAAGCCGCTGCGACACTGTCATATGGAACTCACGTTCCCTGGCTTCCTAAAGCAAAAGCTGTCATTAAAAATTCACGACGGTGACTTCACAGGTGCAATGACTTATGACTAAGCTTAGACACTTGTCAGCTTTTCTATTATCATTGAGTGGATCTCCACGAACACCCGGCATTCTTTTCGCCGTTTTCGTTTTTGACTGAGCATAGAGTGTAAAATTCATGGCATAACCAAGTCCCTTTTGTATTTTTCTCATCAGAACTTCCTTTTATAAGTTTTAACAAGAAAAGAAGAATCTATATTTAAGTTTTCTTTGAAGGAAAGTCAGAGAAGTAAAACATCTGCTGATTTATTTAACGTAAGATAAAGATAGCGCAATTAAATGTTGGCCGAGCCACCCACCTGCAAAGTGGTAGCTTGAGCTGACGGCCGCTGCAGCCAGTACCGTCTCACCAAAATTAATTATTCTTTAATTACAGAGCAGTTCGCTGCTGGAGCGTCGAAACGCCTTCAGGCGTGCCGTGCTTGTGAACCACAAAAAAAGAACCGTACAACTCAGCTCATACACTCATTAGGAGTGTTAAAATAAAGTTAGAATGTTAGAAAATGTTAAGGAGAAAGATGAATGGGTGTTTCGTACGTAGTTAGTTGCCTGTTAAATACGCTGACTGACTGCAGGAAACATAACGGCTACAAAATATCATCTTCTGATAAATTAGGCTGTAGTATATACATATAAGTGCCTTGACCATATAGACGTGAGTGCTAAGCGATATTTTACGCCGTTGAAAAAATTAGTACTGCTTCATTGAGATTCAAGGATCCTGTGTGACTTTTGTAAAATAATATTAGTCTTAAAATTTTCTCGAGCACATGTGGTAAACGGCACACGCAAGCCACTTGGTGCCGGGACCAGTTTTTTTTCGATATAGTGTTCAAAGTCCAGGTCTCCTCAAGACGCAGCGATGAGGTGAAATAATACAAATGTATATTCGAAAAACTAAATAACAAGTTCGCCAGAAGTTGATTAAACATTTCGTAATTTATTTATTTGCCTTCGTGTTAACCGATAAAAGAAACTCGTGATCGTGGTCACCAGTGTCACTTATTATTCAGTGGCATCGAATTGAGAAACAAAGAATTTACTTTCCCTTCAGGTATTGTGCCTTATGAGCTATTCATAATTTTCAGATTGTCATTAATTTAGTCTCAGAACTAACTTCATGACCAATCGTTTACTTAAATACTGATGATAAAGAAATCCAGGTTGCATTAAGCAAGAACCATGTACGGTTAATTGGTTCATGGCCACTAAATGTGAAAAATGGTTTAATTGGTTAACTTTCAACGGACGTGCTAATTAACTTAGCTTTAATTATCCACCACGTTTGATATTTTAATAAATGTAAGGCATCAGTAGAGAAGTTTATTATCCTTCAATATTACAAACCCTGAGATAATTATGTTCTTTTATTTCCATTAGCTGATCACCAGAGGATTGGCTCCTACCTCACACAATGTAATGTGTGTGAAGCCACAAATAAAAAATTTATGTTGTAGGCACCCGATGAATTTTGTGCTCTCGTTGAAAATGGGAAGTTTCCCACATTTTTTTACCGTATGAATTAGGTTTTAAACCAACATATTTAAACTCTAAAATTGGGCATTTATGCAAGTTGGACGTTTGACTTATCGATAACACGTTTGCTCGAGTGAATAAAGGGAGAAAGTTTATCTGTGGGTCATCGACTTCATTACTAATGAGATAGCCCACGTTGACGAAGAGTTGGTATTTTCAAGGTAAATTATATGTAGAAATAATCCTGATTAGCGAATCGCTGCAATTGTACATCATTAAATCAAAACTTAAACTTTACGAAGCTCTCAAAATTAAATGACTTTTTTTTCTGAGTTCCTTGTCATCGTATAAGTGAAACAGTCTAAATTAGAGGATGTCATCTGGACTAGCTGATTTCAGGCCTTAATTTCCGAAAATCGAGAAAATTGCAATAATCGCCGGTGTTGTGGGCAAGGTTAAGTTGCCAGAGCTCGCATCTGGGATCGATTTTTCAGTCGTTTGTGGTAGCTCCTGTAGTTTAGATTAGGGTTTTAAATTTTGTTTATTAATTTTTGTCTTACGATACAAACCTTTCGAGGGGCAGCAATGTGCAATTTTCTCAATCGAAAAATAGTATTTACAATTAATATTTTCTCAAATCACAATGAAAATTTTCTCAGATGCAACAATTTTCTCAAATGGTAATGTTAGTTTTTTCAAATGGTAATGATAATTTTTTCAAATGTTAATGATCATTTTCTCAAATGGTAGTGAAAATTTCTCAAATGATACTGATAATTTTTTTAAATCACGATGATAATTATATTAAATGACAATGACAACTTTTTTCACATGAGCTGCAATTTTCTCAAATAATCTTCACAGAAAAGTATGCAAAATTTTTAATTACACTATCTGACGGTGAGATCAGAACATTGGAAGAACTTCAAGCCATACGATTGCTCTAGGTAAGCGTTGGCACTTCCATGGTATTTGAAATGAGCTGAAATATGGTGTGTTCTATTATAACATGTTTCCTTTTTGCCTTTTTGTGTCATAAATTGTGTAATATATTAATTTTTTATAAATTTTATCAAGTTGTCACTTTAGAAGCTCAAAGAAATGTCTTTTTTATTATCCGGACAATAATTCCGTTGAAGAATTTAAAACTTTTGGGATTCATTGAAAACATTTTCTGAACACATTGGCTCGAAATACCCTAAATTTAGTGGGATAATAATCTCGCCCATTACACTGTCCCATGAAAAAAATTAGAAAAATTACAGAATTAAAATGCTTCCATGAAGGAAGTACCTCAAACACGAACAGGAATCTTAAAAAAGTAATTTTTTGTACCAAGGTCTAAAACTTTTTTAGGGTAATATTTGGAGTTTCACAAACGATCGCCTGGAATTCCTGGATCATGTGCAGTAGTATGCTAACAGTGCGCGACGGAAGCAAGCAGTGTGAGCGGATCATACAGTGTACTATGATACCGTGCGTGAGGGCGGTGTGTTACCGAGTGTACATGTGTATATTGTTTCAAAAATGGAGAACATGTTTTTTGTGAAGATTTGTAAATCCAGTGAGAAGTATTTCAGTTTATTACTTTCAAATTGTGTATTTTATCCTGGTAGTCGTTATTTATTCAGGAACTCGTTCAACTTGAAGCTTCTGATCGCTGTGTGCACAGAGACGTCGATGCATCAACGGTAAGTTTTATTCATTTAATCATTTACCTGTAACCTTTAATATGGTTGATGGATTAGTTATATTCCTATTCTGTTAATTTTCTGTAATAATAATGCGTATTACAGGGTGGGGAATAAATAAAGGTTACAAAACAAAAACAGTTTTTTCTTGAAAATATACATTTATTTCAAGACCTGACTCTAGCAAATAGTAAGTAATTTACTAATCTAAGACTACAAAAAAATTATTCAAAATACTTCCCTTTTGCCCTCGCTACTTTGAGAAGTCTTTTAGGAAAGTCTAATGGCCGCACGAACTGCATTTCTAAGCGTATTTTTCTCCAGCATTTATCCAATTTTCACTTCAGAACTTTGATACTCGGGCAATGAGTAAAGTAAGCTTCACTTGGTCTTATTATCAACATTCTGTTGATTTTGAGGATTCTGTTTAATTTGAATATTTCGGATGGACTCAGTCCCTTTTTATGCTTCTCTACCATGAACTTTTACAACAATTCTACAGGCATTGTTAACAGTTAATGGCTAATTATTTTGCAAAAAATTAGGCATGTCCTTTATAATTGATTTTATACAATTGCATTGGGTAATATATGCAAAATAATTGTTATTAAAGTTGATTTGAAAACATGTAACAGGAATTGTACCCCACCCTGTATTACAATTTCCAAACGAAAAATCAATCATGGGTTTTGTTTTTAAGCGAAAAAAGAAAGTAATTTAAGGTAGAAGCATTATTCTTCAATCGAACTGCAGCAATTTTCTTTCAGGTACTTGATAAAAGTATTATATAAAGTAATTTAAGGCTGTCACATCATTCAATCAACCGGATGCATGTTGATTCCATTCTTTCCAGACTATTTTTTCCATTCTTTTCCACGTATTAATGTTAAGCTAATGGGTATTTGTTTCCACTCAAAAATTGTTAGCTTATTAATACACATGTGAGTGTGCTGTTAATGGTTAACACCTGCAAAGTGGCCCACCTGTTGGACCTTTAGATAAGGTTAGGTGTAAATTTTACTAAGCGACTATGTATACAAAGTAAAGATTTGCACCGGTTAGGGAGTCGGAGAAAAAGTGTTCAAACGTACCTTGGGTTAGACGGACAAGTTGCTAATATTTGCTCAAGCAAGTAAACTTAGTAAACCGTTGGAAGGAAACTGTAAATTAACTGGAACTTCGATGACATAGATCGGGCTGATCACGTTAGTTAGAAATCTAATTAGAAATTTAGGTGATAAATAAATTTTCATATGTACTCTTCTTACAAAATGTATGATATTTAGAAAGATATTCAGGATATGGAAAGTTAATTAAATTGAGAGAAGCGCGGCAATTTTCAGTAAAATATAGTACAGGTACCTATATGTAGAAATCAGGTAAAATAACAATTTTTCCCACAGGCAACCTTTTTCACAAAACCCCTGTTAATTACTTCTCAAATGCTCTAAAAGCTCATAAAATTAATACTCCTGTGCTTCTTGATGCAGGTATTTGTGAAATAGAATTAGAACAGTTGGTGCACTTGCTTAATAATGGCTCGTTAATATACACTAACGTGCTCATTATTCTCAACGGGAGAGGAAGGTTCATAATTAGGGTTTTTTGAGATGTCGGGTAAAACAATGCCGAGTTTCGATAAGCCGTTGAGGGATTTACTTTTACAACGCAGCTTACGACTTCTTTTGTATTTTTCTATAAGAGATAACACAAAATATCGAATGCGTTTCATTTTTCTTGAAGCTCTTTCACCTGCCTTGCATTTCACCTTAAATTTATTAAACACAAAACATGCGCGAACGAAAATATTCAGCTGCACAATCTTTCTTAGGTTCTTTTATCCAGCAACTTGATACTACAGATTTGCTAATTCTTTATCTCCTGACACGCTCTCGAAACGAAGGCTCTGTCTCAGCTTTTGGAGACATTCTCATCGACTTAGAGTTGTAAGTGCATATTGCTAAATCAATTCGTACAACTTTTGTTTGCTTTGTTTTGGCACAACGTAGTAATGGAAGAACGCGGTTTCCATGCGATTCGCTTGTTATAAAACACTTGACATTTTTATTTCTACTGATCTTGAGTTTTCACCAGTAAATTACCGTATAACTGCAGAGAAATTTCTAAATTTATTTTTGAAACATATTCTAAAGTCTCGCTGACTTGAACTTGAAGAACATTGTCACAGTACTGCTCCGTGGGTTCCATGCCTCTTTTAAGTGCTCATTATGCTCGTTATTAATTTTCATGCGAAACATTATGCAAAAACACGTCAGCAGTTAATTGTGTGTCTTATGTTGTAGAGCAGGGGTTCCCAACTCGGGGTACATGTACCCTTAGTGCTACATTTGCTTATCTACAGGGGTACATTCAATGTTAGGTTATAGTTCCTAAAACCTAAAAGTTCTTTTAAAATTCAGTGGAATTTGAATTTTGTACTCGCCTTTTTGTCATAAAAATTCAGGGTTACATGCTCATCTGTCGAAATACTGGAGTACAAATGTCAGAAAAAGGTTGGGAGCCCCTATAGTACAGGGTGCATCAACGTAAGTTCCTTTTTTCAAAGCAAAACATACCTAAAAAACGGAAGTTATGTTGCCGCACTCTGTAGATTCAGGGTCATTAAAACAGCTGTCTAATTTATCGTTGGTCATTACTTCGATGTTGCATTATCTTGAGGGTCAACTCACCCATTAATCAACAAGTGACGCTAAGTATCACTTTGTTTCATAGCAGCTGTTGATGAAATTTAGAACGGAATGCTTTTAATCTAATAAACTAGATGATCGCGTCTGATGTTTTGCACAAGCTCTTTCATTTTAGTATTTAATTTTACTATGTCTATTAATATAATTTTACTATTTGGATTTCCCAATTACTTATATTTGACTTTTTGAATTTATGATTACTATTAATTTTCTATTTGAATTTTACAATGACCTTTATTATGTTTCTTCAATTTATTATTACTATTAATTTCCTATTTAAATTTTACTGCTATTGATATTATTTTACTACCTAAATACAAATCAGTGACTGCAAAGTTTTTCGGAGATTAACCTCCTCGCGAAAGAAGGATCTTTGGTCGCTCGTGTTGGTTCAAGGGGGGCATCTTAGTGAAAATGGTAAAAATGTTTGATTTTCGTTTTTGAGTTGTGATTCTTATGGTGGCAAAAAAGGGGCACGATCATTTGTAGATTTTGATTTTCTCTTTTCAAAACTTTATTTACTTTTTTCTAGCATGAAAACTGTAAGAGGAGGTCGATTTAGATCGAAAATGCAAAAAAATACCTTATTTACCCTTGAAATCGCCATTATTTCGAAAAAAATGATGAAAAGTAGACGAATAAAATGTGTTTTAAATCCAATTTTACCAACTATGTTGCTTAGTTTTGTTGTGCCATGCATTTAAGTTTTTCACTAAGACGCCCTCCTTAAGTATCAGCAAGGCATTTCAAGAGTAAAGCTCCCGCAACGACACACTACAAATTCGTCAGTAATTACGATTGGACGCATGATTGATTAAAGAAGCTGAACTTCTCCGTACTTTCTTCTGCTCTGCTCTGGAGGTGCTGAACGTCTCGTCTAGTGACTACCTCTTTTATTTTGCCAATGATGTTCTTGCTTTCCATGCAGTCGCAATTTACTTGTCTTCACTATTTTAAGCCTCTTTGATAAACTATCTTCTATTCTGTTGACATGTTATTCGAACGAATGCCGGCCTTTGAAACAAGACAATCAACGTAGATGAAAAAATAAGACAAGAAAAAATGTATCTCTGGCTTCTAATTTAGATTTAACTTATAAAGCAGTAGAGTTATTTATCCATCACTATGTACAATTTTTCTACTCAGAGAGTGTGACGCCATAAGTCACGTTGCTTCTGACTCCTCACCAAACTTTTATTGATGACTAATTCAATCAATTTCAAACCCTGAAGGTCGAAAATAAAATTTCATCGTATTGATAAACTGGGAACAGCTATTCGATGTCACAATTATTTCGAACAATTTTTATTGGTGATGACGGACGCGTAATATTGGTGTACGAGTATTATTTGGTAGTAAAATATTTGAGTGAAGCAGTTAAAAACTTGATAAACCAATGAATTAAATCAGCATCGGCTGCTAACATTTTAGGACACGTGTCTTATTCTCTATTATTTATTTTTCTATCTTGAGTTACTTTCTTACCCACCGTTTTCTGGAAGAAAAATAATTTTAAAAAGAAAAGAATTGCGATATACGTTTTTTCAGTTTCGAAAAGTATTTCATTGAAGAACACTCTTCTTATTCTAGGAATTTAATAAAACTTACATCTCATAACTGTTTTTGTTAAATAGTCATCCTGATTAACAAATAGTAACAATAATTGCTCTCGGAATACTTGTTGCTCAATTGATGTTGTTGCTGTGCAATTGATGCAGTTGTGTAATTGATAGTTGCTGGGCAATTGTTTTGTTTTTCAAATTGTGGTCAGCTCTTTCCATTTCTTTATTTCTGTGCCAGTAAAATATCTTATCTCTCTCAGAATGTCCTACTAAATGTTAAGTTCGATGTTAGTTTTCATTATAGCGCCTATGGAGAACAAGAAGTTAAGGTTTTTTTGGAACGTGTACTTATAAATATCAAATCAACAATGATAGTTTGAACAGTGTAGTGTTACTCATATGTTATACTCCTGTCATCGGTCACTTTCAGCTTCAGCACAATATCGAGGCAGGTCCTATTAAAGTATCCGTCTTTGGTAGGTGAAATAAAAAACCGTGATTGAGGTTTCAGCATCTACAATCATTTTGAAGGTATCGTCATTCGTATACAAAAAGCTGCGTACGTCGTTGTTTCGTCAGAACTCTTTTAAAATGCATAATCGTTCCAGTTCTAAAACACATTACCGTTTCACTTCAGCCGTATATCATTGTTGCACCTCTGAAATGTGTCATCGATGGTGGCCCGCGCAGCCCGGAGCTGGCGGTTTACAACCACCCGAGAACCACTCCGGCGAGCCCTGCACATGCCATTTAGTTACTTTCAGCTCGCTCCTTGTCACACACTCGAGGTATCCCTCAAAATTACACTTAGGAGGGACAAATAACATCGTTTAGTGAAGTCGTTGCAACAGACAGTGTCATTAACACCGGTAATTGATCAATTTTAGTCCTAAAGAAGGAGCTCGGTTCCTTGTCGATAATTTGAGCTTGTCGTGAGAGAACAGTTCTATGGACCGCAGGCATATCTGGAACGAGCGTCTACGTAGGAGATCTTCCTGAGGTGGTCCATGCTCAGAGAAAATTATGTTTTACCTTTGGAAACTAAATCTTCACGTAATTTTTTTTTCAAGTAGCCGTAGGCTCGTCGTTAAGCTGCAGAATTTTGTGACTGTGTTTCGATAGTAAATTTTAAAGTACAATTTGCAGAACTTTGGTTCAAGGGAAATTTGAATATTGATTTGTGGGAACACACTAATTTTCTAAGCATTTGTGTTCTCTGATTCATATTGCAATGTTGGCGCATGGAACGCGCCGCCGTGCAGCGGCTCGAATAAGTAATCTTAACGCTCTAGAGAAGTTTATTTTAAGAAATGCAATTCATATCGTTATAACAGAACGTAATAAAGCTTTTGAACAAATCAACTTTGCATAAATTTCCAATGATGAATATTGTTCATTTCAATAATTGAAGCTAAACTTTTAGACAAGAACGATAAGATTCTAAAAGTGGTGCAAAAAAGAATCCGTAACATGAGTAACATCGATGTATTTGAATATCATAACTATGTGTCCTATATTCTGTGATCTAAAATTCTTCTAAATTATTTTAGAGCATGTTGAAGAGCTTATACTAAGATGCTAGTGCTGCATGCAATCAGTCTGCCAAAAGCTAACGAGTTAACACCCTTCCAAACCATCAATTTGCCAGAGGTGAAAGAACTTTCTTTTCAACTGTAAAACAAGATTAGGAAAGAGCATAAAGCGGGCAAAGAATACAGGAAAATTTTGAAGCAGTTCAGTGTCGCTGGAAGTTTCGTTCAGTCCAAAATTAAGAAGCGGAAGAAACAAGGGGGAATCGCCAACAAACTCAGAAATGGTGCTTTCTCGGAAAATAGCCACTCGGATGATTGCAAAACTGATAAGAATTAGAAAAAAGATTCCAAAATATCAAGAAATTACTTTCATGTGAGTTCACACGTTTGTTGCGATGCGACCCACCGGTGGGTCACTTAGGTTAGGTTCTGTAGTTTTTTCAGATCCTTCTAGTGACTATGCGTACAAAGTGAAGTTTTACACCAATCAGGCAATAGCAACAAACGTGTTAACGTCACGCGGCAGACAAGGACCAATACTCTGCGTTGGGGACTTCGCAAGTACCGAGGGAAAGACTCCTTTTCTACAGAAAACCACCTTTAAGCGTCAAAGCAGTTTGCTACAGAAGTGTTGACCAAAGAAAAACACTATTTTGACAAAATTCTGTGGTCAAATGAGACAAAAGATTAATTTATTTGGTAACAGTTACAATCATTTGATTTAGTGAGGATCGAACTCTGCCCAAATGCCGGAAAATACCGTATTGGCGGTGAAGCATAGTGGAGGCGGTATCATGATATGAAGTTGCTTTTAATCTGCCAGCAGATGAGGTCTCCACATTATAAAAAAAACTATGAAACACTAAAAATATTTAAAACATTTTTGCAACTCCGCCCGTAGCTCTGCATGGGAAGACGTTGGGTGTTTCAACACGACAGCGACCCTAACCGCACATCACAGCAAACGTACGAGTGATTGAAAAGGCACGGTGTTACTGTTCTCGAGAGGCCTACGCAGTCTCGAGACTTGAACCCAATCTTGATTCCTTATAGAGAATTAAAGATTAAATTCGGCGACAGACAGCCTTCAAATTTTGCTCACCTAAAGCGAATAAATACCAAAGAATTAGGAAAAATATACAATTATGTCCTTGAAAATCTCGTTTCGTCATCCCAAATGTCTTAAACTGTTTTAGCCCTTGAACAACATGGTACTAAATATTATGAATATTTATCATATGTCATTACGAATACTATTTTGCACCGTTTCAAGAAATCTCTAATTCTTATTAAAATGCTAAGCGTTTGTCCTTCAAGTTCATGGTATTATCGGATATTCTTTTCTTAATTTTATTTGTTTGAAGTTTTGTGGCATTCAGGTATTCCTATCTCTGACAATTTTTTTAAATGATTTCTTGTTTTTAAATGCTTATTTTTTTAGATAGTAATACATAACTATTTGACCCACAATAAGCTACGTATTTTGTATTCTGCTTAGAACATCAGAGACGTTTCCATAGGTAGTAAATATGACTAATTTCTCAAGTTTTTACACTGAAGCAAAATATCGTTCATAACAACCATTTCTATATAAAAAAACTACGTTAAGTCGTCTCTCCTACATCCCGAATGTGTTTTTGAATAGTGACTATGCGTACAAAGTGAAGATTTACACCGGCCAGGCAATCGGAGGCAACGTGTTAACTCTTCAACGTTGTCGGAATAATTGAGAAAAGACGTATTTTACTCGTAAACATTTCTTGCTATTCTTCAAAGAAATCAATTATTTGATCTTGGACCGTAATTTCATGCGAGGAAAGGCCTTTTCTCATGCGATAGAAAAAAGTTCTTATCAGGATCATCGTAAGCCATAACAATTATTTTATCCTGCTTAGAGCGTTGGCAAATTTTTCCAAATAATGATTTCCACACATCCTCACTACAAAAGCCTCTGTTCTCAGAACAATAGAAGTGTACAGGGAATAATATTCAGTGATAATGAGACTCCGAACATTGATATACACGAGCATAGCACAACTGGTTCTCTTGCTGATTTACGCACCGTACAGCCTGAAATTGATTCGACCTTCATGTACTTATTTACGTTGAGGCATCATGACTCAATGCTGAACTGTGGAGAGCTGCTCAGTTTTTGTGACGTGCTAATCATTGCCTGCCTAACTAGACCTTCACGAAGTCTTATGCTCATCATGCGGGACTTCCTTAGAGCAGGACGCCTTTTGGCGGTAGTTGTCAGTGCGGGTAGTGATCTCAGGAACTCTAGATCTGAGGGGATGATTGGTAAGGAGTTAATAAATACCCATGGTCATGCAAACGAACTGAAATACACACAGAGTGCTGAAAGTTCAAGTCTACCAATTGCGCGCTAGAATTAAGTTTCCATTGTCGAACTGCTTCATGTATTATTTGTATGTATGCGTCATAAAACACTTTATAGCTTGCGCATGTACTACCAAACGCTTTAATTCTTGTAAAGCTTAGAATTATGTTAACACGTTGACTCCGAAGTGGTACGTATGTGTACCACTTAGGTTAGGTTCTGTAATTTTTTCAGATCCTCTTAGTGACTCTGCGTACAAAAAGAAGTTTTACACCAATCAGGCAATCTGAGTCAATGTGTTAAACTTGCATCTCACGTTACGGTGCTGCTGGGCACTCAGAACGTCGGACAACTTTGAGTCGCTCAACTCTGGTGAGATCACTGAGACTTCATTGGAATCTCTCTTAAAATATGCAAAGGTTAAGCAGTGTGTGGTTATTGGGAAAAGTTAGGTTGGATGGTGCGCAGGAGCTACGTTAAGTGCTGTTCTACGGCTCCGGTTGCACTCGACTGGCTGCCCAAGTGGCGGGTCCAGACAGCGGTTAGCTAAGATCTAATTGCCGCTCTCACTCTAATGACATGACTGACTCTGCTGCTCGCTGCTCGGCAGGACAACTTGTCTCCCTCCGTAATGTCTCCATGCTACTTCCACTGGAGCAGCCCTCTGTTCAGCAGGACAACTTGTCTCCCTCCATAATGTGTATACGTCTCCACTGGAGCAGCCCTCTGTTCAGCAGGACAACTTGTCTCCCTCCGTAATGTGTATACGTCACCACTGGAGCAGCCCTCTGTTCAGCAGGACAACTTGTCTCCCTCCATAATGTGTATACGTCTCCACTGGAGCAGCCCTCTGTTCAGCAGGGCAGCTTGTCTCCCTCCATAATGTCTCCATGCTTCTACTGGAGCAGCCCTCTGTTCAGCAGGACAACTTGTCTCCCTCCATAATGTCTCCATGCTTCTACTGGAGCAGCCCTCTGTTCAGCAGGACAACTTGTCTTCCTCCGTAATATCTCAATGCCTCAATGACTCAACTAGAGCAGCTGTTTTACAGTACAGCACCAGGACAGTCAACTGTTCAACATATCGTCAAAGCTCACCGACTTTCCTTGATTGATGAAACTCGTCACAAAAGTCATGTTTCCTTGATTCGCTCAGCCAAAATGCATGACATTCAATCAAAGTCGTCCATAAGTTTATTGAAGTCCAGCGATACTTCAAATAGTTTACTCATAAGTTTTATAGAATATCTTATGATTACGACGTGTGCTTCATTAATCGATTTCATTATATTCATTGAATTTATACAGCTGAAAGCAACCTGTTGGTTGGCACACTGTTCAATTGACGAGCATTGACGTTTTCGCATAATATCATGAATTGTGTGACGTGTTTTGACTTCTTGTGTTCAGTGTCTTGTGTCCAGGAACTTGTGTTCGGCATCTTGTCCATCATGTGTCCATCGTCATGTGTCCATCGTCATGTGTCCATCGTCATGTGTCCATCGTCATGCGTCCATCGTCTTGTGCTCAGCCTCTGCCATCATCAAGCATCCATGTTTTTTTCAGTGTTTCAGAAGTTTTACTGAGCTAGCTAACCGTCGTCCTTAGTTTTTTTCAAACCAATTCATAAATTTAATCTTTTTTCCACACATTCGTAGTTAGGTTACGAGAGCCGTGTCAGTTTTGTAACAGGTATACTTGAATTTCTAATAACAACGGTATTCCTAGAAAACACGAGTGTACAGATATTTTATTTTCTAAAAAGTAATTCAGTTCTAGAGACTAGAAGCCTGTAAAATTAATTCAAAGAGAAATTTCATGCACTACTAGTTGGTACGATGCATGAAGACTAACAGCGATCTGGAATTTGTATAGAAATTTAGTTTTTCAGTTCACCCAAGTTTTTTGTTTCTATCGTTTTACTTTTGGTGAATAGACTTTTTCATTTTCTATGTCAGAAGATGAATCCATTTTTCTTGCACGTGATTTCTTTCGCTTAATTCTTTTGGTCAGTCCTTCCCGTTTAGATTCTCAGCCGCAATCCTTCTGCCCTGTAACCCGCCTGACCTCTTCGGCGGCGTCTTTGCCCGTGTCAATTCAGCATAGATTGGATCGCATAGATCATTTCAGCATAGATCGCGTAGCATGGAGTAGCAGTATAGATTTGATTACATAGGTAAGATGGGCTAGGAAGTTAAGTTGGTAGCTGTAGTCCGTCAGATGTTTAGTAAACGCGCCTACGGGGTCGGCTAAACATGGTTTCTGTTTCTCAGAATCCGACTATTCTGTTTCCAGTAAGCTTTCCATCAGTCAAACTTGTTCATTAAAGTATAGTTCAGCATAAGACCGATAGGATAAGAAGCTTGATGGGCGGCTGTAGTAAGTCTCATGTTCAGTAAACGCGCCTACTGGGCCGGCTGAGCATAGGTTGTTTCAGCAGAATTTGACTGCTCTGTCGCTATCAAGTCTTTTCGGAATTTAACTTGTGCATTGATTAGGAAATCTATTGACATTCTATTCTGTTTTTGTTAATTGTAAATTGTTTATTAAATTCTATAAATATTATTTATTCTTCCTCCTTAAATAACGATCGGGCAAGAGTTTGAAGCCATTCCCTTTTCCTTGTCAGAACCTGTTGGGCGAGAAATTATGCCCTTACACTCTACTTAAAAATGACAAAGATTGTGCATGGGATATCAACATCTTCAAATTTAGATATTTTCTGGTTAAAGTCTGAAAAAGTATTTTTCTCAATTAGATTATTTGTTGAAAACGTTATCACTGTGTCAAAATAGAAATTAATCATTACTAAACTTCTGTCATAGAAAGTCGGCTAATGAAAAAATTATTGAACTTTATTTTTATACTTTCTTGTAGATGAATTTCCCTCCCCTACGCTTGATGTTTTCCTCCCCTACGCTTGATGTTTTCCTCCCCTATGCTTGCCATTTTCCTCCCCTATGCTTGCCGTTTTCCTTCCCTACGTTTGACGCTTTCCTCCCCTATGCTTGACGTTTTCCTCCCCTATGCTTGCCGTTTTCGTTCCCTATGCTTGACGTTTTCCTCCCCTATGCTTGCCGTTTTCGTTCCCTACGCTTGCCGTTTTCCTTCCCTACGCTTGCCGTTTTCCTTCCCTACGCTTGCCGTTTTCCTTCCCTACGCTCGCCGTTTTCCTCCCCTACGCTTGACATTTTCCTTCCCTACGTTTGACGTCTTGCTCCGTTGATCCACTTCCCAGTCTCTCCCCTGAAATGGACGCAGCTCTACAGAGCCGTCGGACACAGGGACACTCTCGAGCGTGTCACATTGCTGCGTAATATTGACCGAACATTGCGGTCATGCTCATTGTCACATCTCTGTCCACCCCTGCATTGCCTCTATTATTGCTTTCCAAAGATTGCCGCCTCTATCGCACTTCGCCAATTCGCCTCACAGCGTCGGCTGGTTTACTCTTTACGACTCCAATTAGGTTAATTTTGCCCTTAAATTGCGTTTGACTTGAATGCAGTGCGTCAAAGTTCATGGAACATGATGCATTAAGGCTGAATGATATCGAAGTGTGGGTAAAGTTAATGTACAGTATTTGCATCACGACATCTTCGTACAGAGATGAAAGCTGCATCCCTGCCGTGACCAATCAGGACCGCAGGCCACTGCGCCAACGACCGGCCAATTTTGACAGGCTTTATGTCTTGTCCATTCATTAACTATGCATGATCTTCTAATATCTGCACGCGCATTTTCACGTCTTGCGTTAGGGAGGAATGCGATCGTGAGTAAAATTTATATGGATATTACGGATGGTATTTCACAAAACATTGTGCGTAATAATTGTTATGTTTCTAACTCTTGTTAAAATTAAAATTTTGTCAATGAAAAATGAGCATACGTTTACTGACGTATAAAATTGCAACAGCTTCTCGTATATTAAAACGACTGTAGACAGACGGCTCAAAATTATTCTTGGCATCAATATAATTTTCAAAATTTCATTGCTCCAATGCAACTCAACTGGGACGTAATGCTTCGAGTGAATCAAATTTATAGACGCTAAAATTATTAAAAGAATAATAGAACGCATCGGCAGTGGCCGGTTTATCCATGCCACATCAAAGCGCATACTTTCCAAATGGGTTGTAATCCTATACGTGAATATGACAGAAAGCTCCACATTATTTAACTCCAAAACACTTCAAATTATCCCTGCTTCTTCAATACAACAATTCTAAGCTAACTCAGTCTATGCTTCCTTGAATATGCTTCAGCCCGTATATTTCAGCCCATGTATTTCAGCCCATGTATTTTAGCCCATATACTCCAGCCCATATACCTCAGCACGACACTACTTCAGCCCATATACCTCAGCACGATGCTACTTCAGCCCATATGCTTCAGCATGAGGCTACTTCAGCCCATATGCTTCAGCATGAGGCTACTTCAGCCCATATGCTTTAGCATGAACCTACATACTTCAGCCCATATGCTTCAGCATGAGGCTACTTCAGCCCATATGCTTCAGGATGAGGCTACTTCAGCCCACTTGCACCTGAACACACTTGCAGCAATAGTGTGCTGGTTTTTTACTGCACAAGATCGATATTATGCACTTGATTCATTCTTGCACTACACCAGCACAACACGTTACTATGTTCCAACTCAGTACTATGTTCCAACTCAGTACTATGCTCCAACTCAGTACTATGCTCCACCTCAGTACTATGCTCCAACTCAGTACTATGCTCCCCCTCAGTACTATGCTCCACCTCAGTACTGTACTCCACCTCAGTACTATACTCCACCTCAGTACTATGTTCCACCTCAGTACTATGCTCCACCTCAGTACTATGCTCCAACTCAGTACTATGTTCCACCTCAGTACTATGTTCCACCTCAGTACTATGCTCCCCTCAGTACTATGCTCCAACTCAGTACTATGCTCCAACTCAGTACTATGCTCCATCTTAGTACTATGTTCCACCTCAGTACTATGCTCCCCTCAGTACTATACTCCAACTCAGTACTATGCTCCACCTCGGTACTATGCTCCACCTCGGTACTATATTCTATCTTAGTACTATGCTCCACCTCAGTACTATATTCTATCTTAGTACTATGCTCCTTTATTTACCTGAACACGTGTACAGGGAGCGGCAACATAACTTCCTTTTTTCAAACAAAACGCTCTGAAAAAAGTAAGTTGTTTTGCAGTACCCTATACAATAATAATGTCGAAAAACAATACGATGCTGAGCCAATATCGCTCGTTTCCTTTTTCATTCTTCATGTCTCAGTTCTGAAGTGGCTTCAGACCTAACCTCAAGTCCTGAAGCTGAAAATGGCTGCAGATCTGACCTTAAGCATCTATTTTCTGAGCTGTACGTATCTTCTATGCTCTATTTTTAAAGTTTTATTTCTGAAATACCTCAGTTCTTCAGTTAAAAAAGTAAATTCTTGAATGATATTCTACTCCAGTTTAAATACTCATTCTTCCATCGTGTCAAGACATCTTGAACGTGTTCAATATTTTGTCCCAAAATCGCAGTATTGATCTGTTCAAAACGCTACTTGAAATAAAATATCGCCATGACTTAAAGCATTGATCAGACGCTGCGATTATTTAACTTTTCTTGTAAAAAAGACCCGCGAGGTGGGACCGTCAGTCGCTCGTCTGCTACAAATATTTGCAGCAGCCGCAATACCAAATGCCACTCGCAAACCTATTGGAATGTCAACCAATTTGCCATTCCTCGCATTATTCCCGTTGGTGGATTCCCAGATTCCCGCCGTGACGAATGAAGTAGCCGTGGGCTGCGCAGATTACAAGACAGACGGGGACGAGGGAACCTCGACCGCTGTTCGTGTGGACGATTTCTCCTCCCGTAACATTGCTGCTGTAGTGTCTGTATTATTGTCCCTTTGTCATTAGAGCCTCGTGGATATTTTTAGCGAAGCATGCACTTGCTGGATCATGTTTCGAAATTTCTGCATGCTATGTTCAAAGAAGGATGCACTTACTGGATCATGTCTTAAAATTTCTGTATGTTACATTTAACGAAGAATGCACGTACTGGATCATATCTAGAAATTTGTACAGTGTTGGTGTGTTCACACACGTGTGCTGCTGAGTGAGACGCATCTCTGCTTCTCACAGTACAATTGGATGCAAATGTATAATGTATTCAATGATAAAGTCCTTTTTAGGTCAGTATGAGACCTAAAGATTAGCTGTGACTCAAGAGCATAAAATCTGAAAGGAACTCATGGATATTACATGCTTTCTTTCGTAAACGCTTGCTGTTTTTTTATAATTATTGGTCTCGCTTCCATGCTCGCTCGGCAAAGAAAA
>VCRD01000419.1:90912-113951 GCA_006783055.1 Trinorchestia longiramus | reverse complement strand
ACGTCGCTTGTCAACGGGAGAAAGTAAACTTCAGCGCGTACTGAAATAATAAATAAATAAATGTCAAAAAATTATCAGCAGATAAGATTTTAACTCATAAGAAAATACTTTAACACGATGCCTCCGATTGCCTGGCCGCTGTAAATCTTCACTTTCTACATATTATTACTAGAAGGCACTGTAAAATTTACAGAACCTAACCTAAGTGCCCCACATACATACCACTTCGGAGTCAACGTGTTAATATCGAAAAAAGTTATTGAAATTGAATGTTGATGAATAACTCTAAAGTAAATAAACGCTATACGAACGTATTAACATGCATTCTTCTTGGACATCCTGTTTACCATCAAAGCTGAAAATTGAGTTTGTGGTTGCTTAGCGCCTTGCCTCTACAATCAAAGAAAATAAATGACGCCGTCATGTAACACTTGCTCATTTCTCTCCACAACTGCAGTATCTTACGATTGGTTTCATGCAACAGGCTTGAACTTTCGAACGACCTTCATGATTAATTCTTTTCTGATTGCACGTATAATCCTGTATGAGGAAGAGTAATGTGTGTATTCGTCCTTCACACTTTGATTTTCTGGCCTTATCTTCATGATTATGACTCTGGTATTCCCAGAGCTGCTGTTCTATTGAATTTTCGTTAACAGATCGGGGACAATTTTAGCTTGATTGCTCTTTACAGGATTGCCAGCATTTCTTCGGTGGCTGCAATTAGGGAGCCACACGGCAGAGTGAGTACCTCGTTGGGAGCCACACGGCAGAATGAGTACCTCGTTGGGAGCCACACGGCAGAGTGAGTACCTCGTTGGGAGCCACACGGCAGAGTGAGTACCTCGTTGGGAGCCACACGGCAGAGTGAGTGCCTCGTTGGGAGCCACACGGCAGAGTGAGTGCCTCGTTGGGAGCCACACGGCAGAGTGAGTACCTTGTTGGGAGCCACACGGCAGAGTGAGTACCTTGTTGGGAGTCACACGGCAGAGTACCTCGTTGGGAGCCACACGGCAGAGTGCCTCGTTGAAAGCACCCCTGTGTATCTCATTGAGAGCCCGTTTTCAAAGTGTACACCGTCTCAGGAGCCACAGAACACATTGCCTCATTTGGGTCCCCATCGTCGAGTACTACTGAGTGGGAGTTCCACAGCAAAGCATCCTTCCGAATCAAACGATGTAAAATTTACTTTAACACGTTTGTTGCAATGCGACCCACCGGTGGGTCACTCAGGTTAGGTTCTGTAATTTTTTCAAAGCTTTCTAGTGACTGTATGTACAAAGTAAAGATTTGCACCAGCTAGGCAATCGCAACAAACGTGTTAACACGTTGACTCCGAAGTGGTACGTATGTGGGACACTTAGGTTAGGTTCTGTAAATTTTACAGTGCCTTCTAGTAATAATATGTACAAAGTGAAGATTTACACCGGCCAGGCAATCGGAGGCAACGTGTTAAAATGATGAAAAAAATCTGGTAAGATATCAGAATTTTTATCAAGAACTCCCACAACGAAGTGCTTCGTTGGGCGTGACGTGCATCGTCGTGGTGAGTGAAGCCGTAGTGGACGTTGAACTTTGTTCTGGTCCTGGCAATACGTTCCTGGACCATAGCGTGCCTTTTGGAAGCTCCTGGACTCGCGAGTTTCTCTTGAAAGTTTTGTTTTTGGAGTTTATCATTCCTCCTGAAAGTTTCTGGGGCTTACACATCTCTCGATTCTGAACATTCATAAACTCTCACGTCACTACAAAATCATTCTGAACTTTGGCGATTTTTGTGAAATGTTCCTCAATTTCTCTTCCGAATCTTCCTCATGAATGTTCTAAGGCTCGTGCATTATTTCTGTAAATTTATTGACTTTTTCATTTCTTTTGGAAATTTCTAGACTCGCATTACTCCTGCCTTTTTTACTATCTGGCGCCTCTTTCTGGACTAGTAAATCACTTCTTGAAGTTTCTTTACTTTGTCTTCCCTCTTGGAAATTGAACTGCTTAATCTTACACCTGGAGGATTTTTTCGGTTTCTTTCACACAAAGGTAGCGGCACCGAACTAAGAATCTTAGCTTAGGTCTTGAACTGGAATTCAATTGAAAACTTATGAATAAGAAATCAAAACTTGAAAGGAAAAATGAAGGTTTTAATTGTGATAAACTTTTACTTCCGATGCTGAACTTCAGAAACTACTGAAACCAGAATTTGCTAACAAACTTGCAAAGTTTTTCTTAAGTGAGTATCGTGAGAGCGGAAAAATATTAGTTTTTCGAACACTAGTTGAGCTGCTAGATTATTTTTTTACTAGCACCATTAAATAGTATCATGGTACTCAACAGACGGAAGTCAGAATGGCAGAAATTTAACTTACATTAATAGACGCCTTTGGTAAAAGCTATGCAAGACAAGTGATTGCAGTAAAAAGTCATTTTAAAAACGAGGGTAGAAATACTGTTTTATTTATTTCTTTTTGAACACATTTTCTGTTATACTGAAATTGAATTCTTATTTACCGTACTAATATTATGCTTGAAATCCGATACTATTATAGGTTGTAATTCAATAGAATTTACTCAATGATAGGAAGCTTTCTTGACAAGTCCAGACGACTCAGAAGAATTTTTAAATCCCTTTCTTCATGAAAGTCACGTGTCTCCTTTTATTGGTTTCGAAGTACAATATTTAGATAAGAATTAAAAAAGAGAATTTAAAATAAACTTTTAAAACGAATTAAATTTTCTAATAACTAGCAAAAGATTATTTTATGTCAGCGCTAACAGCAAATAGTTGACAAAAATTTCCACGTGTACTTGTTAGACATGTTAGGTTACATGTATGTAATCATACACTGAACGGGAAAAATAAATTGTTAGGTTTTAACTTTCATGTTAAATGTATTGAATTGAGCGCGTACAGCATATTGAACATATAATGTACTACCCTTGTATACAGCGTACTCAACATAAGAGGCGCCTCGTGCCAATAGGGTTAAGACGCCACCAGCCAAAAAATCCGTTTTCCAGTTCACTGAAATCTCACAGCCGTGCTCCATTTTTGGCTCCGTCAGCTAAGTGATGCTATAAGCCGTTCAGGCCATAACATTAATTATCTTATGAAAATTTTCATTTTGCAAACTCTGCATAGCAGCTACTAGAAACTTGTTTGTAACATCTTCGCGCTTCTGACATGTAACACTTTATAATTATAATGGGATTACCCTTGTCACATAAAAATCTGAAATGTAAAAGCTCTATCGACAAATCGAAAGTTTTTTTCGTTCTCCTAATTTTAGAAATCAGGCAAGAAAACGCTGTAGCCTTACAAAATATTGAGGCACATGTATTTGGAAGCCGTATCTAAATTTCACTGCAAGTACCATGTGAACTTATTTTAGCCTTGAAGCATGACAATGAGTGCGTGATGCTTTGCTTTTTCAATTTTATCATTGCAATCTTTTGTATGGGCTTCGTCCGGACGTCTGGACAAGGTTAGACGGACTTCCTGTTTTGGATCAACGTTGAAACTAACAAGCAGATTGAGTAAAGATCTTGCTTCCCAGTTTTTATAAATTCTTATTCAGTTTGGATCGCGACCAGATCGAGGCTTTTATGCAAAACTGAACACAATGCAGCGCTATCCATACGATGCGTCCTCTAAACTCAGCCATTATCCCTCGAAAGAAAAAATTCCAAAGAAAAATTTCAATAATTTATAAAAAATCTGATGCTCGTACCGAGAAGCATGCTTTTACCGAGGATCTTGCCGCTATTTCTATCATTTTTTCAGAAAAGAAAAATCAGCGCTGTGGATCTAGACACACATTTACTCCTAATGATAAAACCTTTGCCGGAAAATTATAGATCCCTAAAGATACTGAAAAAAACGTAATGATTTAATTGTTAAACGAAAAGTGTTCAATACTGTGGGCTGAAATGAAAATGATCATGTGAACTCCCTTTTTCATTTTTGCGTGATGTTGCATTTATGATCATAGATTTTTAGGTAATGCAAATAACAAAAATGATCTATGTAGTATGCACAACATTATCCTTGAAACATTTTTTCGAAGATATTCAGCAGAAACAGCGTATGTATTCATTAAGGTTCAGCTCAACAGTTATTTAAAACCTCATGATGAAATTCAGTACCTACACCTTCTTGCAAATCTAATAATTGAATTCATGTCCTGATTTTTGAGCACACAAACACTTTATCCTCACTAAAACAAACATGAGACTGTAAGACTAAAAAACATGGTTAACTCAGTCGACATTTGGAAGATGCGACGATCATCCAAGACGAAGATGCTTGTTCAATTGTTCCTATACCACATCCTTTACTCTGGTGGTTCCATGACTGAACAACGTCGTTTCCTTCAATTTTAGTTCGTTTTCCTGAAATTGAAAGATGTAGTTCGTCCTCATCCAAATTTTTAGTTTAAATAAACACAATTTCTGTCGATAGGGAGTTAACTTACTAAAATTAAACATGAACATGTTTAATTTAGTCGGAATTTTTCAGTTTAATAATCTACTATAATACGAGGAATTAGCCGAAATCTTATTTTATATTAGCCATGAATTTAGCACAGAACAAAGCTTCAATATTGTAGTGGGCCCATTTGTGATACAAATTAATTCCGTGCTAACACAGAAATTAGTTTCAAAATTTCTCATACTTACTGAATAAATTTTGCACTTTTCATTTTGATATTTTTTATTTGTTTTGCATAGGAGATGACTAAATTTTTTATCCAGTTTCTTTTAAATAAATACACTTTAATAAAATTGCTGCTGACAGATTACCGACAGAAAGAGGTAGATAAAGTTAGTGGATGTAATGCCGCTGACAACCATTTCAGTTATTCAAAATTATAAATTTTGAGTTCATTTATAACAGACTGTTGGCGTTTAATTCACTTTCAGCTTTCACTTTGTTTCTGAGCTTAGGAGCAAAATAACAAATTCGGGCATGGATTTTCCGACAATTGAAACATCGTTCTCACCTCCTGAGACATTCGTATTTTGACCATAGATCGTCCTCCGAACTCTTCTAGTGTCATAACGTGCATCCTTTCACCATGTCATCGTTGAAACAAAGCTCAATTTTTCCTTTCAACAAACGCAAATACAGGATGTCTCAAAAAATGTACTCACCCTTTAACCGTTGCTAACATGCTGTCTTCTTTGTGTTGCAGGTGTGAGGTTCGAACCTTTGCGAACATGATTAAATGTGATTAAAGAATCATGTTCGCAAAGGTTCGAACCTCACACCTGCAACACAAAGAAGACAGCGTGTTAGCAACGGTTAAAGGGTGAGTACATTTTTTTAAGACACCCTGTATATTTTCATTGCTGCTCATACATTTTCACTACTGCAAATACATTTTCACTACCGCAAATACATTTTCACTACCGCAAATGCATTTTCACTGCACCAAATATATTTTCAGTACCGGAAATACATTTTCACTTGAGCAAATACATTTTCAGCACCGCAAATTCTTAGCTAAGAACAGGCTAGGTAGGAACACTGCGCCAGCCTCCCTTCTCTCACAGGAGCTCGATGCTGCTCGAGCACCGAACACTGGACGCAGTAGCGGCTGAGCCTCAGTCGTGGGGAAGAAACTAATCCTGCTATTTAGAAAAATTCGATAAGGTTTTCACTGCTTCGGAGGGTGCGAAAATAAATACTGGATTACATCGGTCGATTCGAAAACTATTTCATTGTAAACGAAGGCTAGAATTAGACTTGTTTTTCACGCAAGTGACTAACTTTGTCGAAAGACGTTTTGGAATATTTTTATTGCCAGCATACAGAAAATGTTTTCATTCCCACTTAAATTGTTTGGTACAATGATATTAGGAATGACATTGACGAAGAATGTTTATTCTATGAACTAGTTCGTATTGTTAGTCTTTTTACGATCTTGAATTAATTGTACGGCATGGGACTTGGGTATTACGGCATGGGACTTGGGTATCGACCCAAGAATGTGCCAAACAGCTCATTTCTATCGTCTCATTCTATTCTATTCTATTCTAAAAAATTTGTTGGGTAACGTTTGACATTGTCAGAAGATCTTGGTTTTGAGCACCTATGTACGTTTACTTTATTATTCAATTTGACAACCTCTTAAAAAAACTGAATTAGTTTTTCATCTCCCCAATCAATTTAAAAAACTATACAAGCATCAGAGAACATACTCATCCTAAAGCTGTGGGTTTATATGAGGCTCTCAGTGTCACAAGGGCGAAGACAGCATCAGCTGAAAAAAACGTTTTCTATGGGACTAAAATTTTACTGCCGAACTTGATTTAGTAGTTACCATACAAAATGGGATCAAAACGCATTGATATGATGATAATTATATTATGGAAATTTCCATTGTGCAAACTTTGTTTGGCTATTACTTGAAACTTGTTTTTAGCGTCTTTACCCAAATTTACATCAACTCTTGCCGATGTCGATACTAACATGTGCACAAGTGTCGTAGGAACGCTATTATCACTGCGTTGGACAAATAAATATATTTTGAGCTGCTACATTTTGCACCAATAAAATCGTTTACAGGTTTTCAAACACTTGTGCAAAAAAGTCTTTCTAATAAAGATCGAGGGTGTTAATATTTGATGCTGCTGTTCGCTTTAAATGCAGACAACTGGACTATTTGAGTGCATCTGACTATTCAGCTGAAAGCTAATATTTTAGTGCTTGACAACTGCTAAGCGTGCCAGTGTAGCACAAATAATAGACTCGATATCTACATATATAATCAACTATGTATCTCCAATTTGCTGTATCTGTGTGTGTCCGTCCCATTACTTCCCATCTATTACTGAAGAAAATTATTGAACTGAAATCAGAATGGGTATGCATGCATTGGAAGTATTGTATTGTGGATACCAAAGGTACCGAATCACTATAAAACACGCCATTTGTTCCGTTATTAACTTTCTTCTCTTACACGGCCATGTTATCGTTAGGTATGATACGAAATGAAAGTTCTGTATGTATTCAAAAAAAATATTCTGATTCTGATGGTTCCAACCAGTAAAACTGAAAAATGTATTTGTTTCATAGACTCTTAATTTTTTTTACTTTTGAATCAAGGAATTTTAACGGGTACTAGCTGGGCCACGTTATTGTTAGATAAGATGCACAATGGAAGTACTGTATATATTTATGAGAGATATTCATTTAAAACGCAAGAATTCGTCGTAAAACTTCAATGCATTTATCTCTATAACAATTTCAATTTAGTCAAATTTAAATCGTGAAATTTTCACGTGAACTGGCTAGTTTTAGCTAAAACCGGCGGTTCAGGAGGAGCAGCAGCATTAGCAATCGGTTGTTTCAGCACATACGGGCTCTATTCAACAGGTGTCGTCCATATGATTGCTTCATTTGTGTATGTACGTTACCAGTTTAGTGTGTGTGACGCACAGTTGTCAGCAACCAGAGGGATAGCATTAATTGTACTAGCTAGTAATACAATTGTTTCGAAGAGAGTGTCTGAGGGATAAATGTTTGTAAATGATGCTCGTCGTTACTCACAGTAAAATCAGCGATGCTTTTTCTATGAGCATGTGCTATCTCGTACGTAGAATCTTAACCCACTATTTGTCTCTTATAGCTGAGGCCTATGCATCGTGCAAGTGACTTCTTGTACGAGTGACAGAGGCCTATCGGTTTGCTTCGCTTCTCCTTTCTGTTGTTTGAGAAGCCACCTGTATTTACGGTGCTTGCTGTAGCAGGTTGTACCAGATAAAACGGTGAAATTTGACTTTTTTTTGATGACACTCGAATTTAATTCTTCTCATTTCTCTTAGATAATTGCTTCAATTAAGTGGATACCGTAGATGAAATGTGGATTTCGCGATCATTTTTAATTCTTACAAAATTCTTCAGATTCATTACAAGTGGCAATTCTCTAAAAGTTATTGATCACTTCATGAAAGATAATATCCAGCTATATATAGACACAAGTTGTTTCATAGCGTGATATTGTTTTCAGTAAAATGATAAGCGATTGTTGAGGATTTTAGCAAGTAATAAACTGTAAGTGTTTCAAATAAGTTAAAGTATTCTAAATGTGTCAAATTTTTGAACTGCGAACTTCATGTACACCTACAAACCAATTTCTGACAGATAGTGAGGACATTAATACATGTTTACATGTTAATATATATATATATATATATACATGTTACTGTATAATTGTATGCTACTACAAGCATATATACATGTCAGTGTGTATTTAATGATAAGTTTACTACAGCTCCTGCCCGGGCCAGTTGTGTCAAAATCGATGGTTGTACCGGCTGTATAAAGCAAGCGTCCGATAGTATACAAACGAGACAACTATGTTGCCACTCTTGAAACATGTAAAGTAAATAAGTGAGAGAAATTAACAGGCACACACTTGCGCACTGTTCTTGTTTGGTAGTCCTCTTAAAGAAAAAAAAATGTTTCTATTTTGAATGATTGAGAGCTTGACACTCACACCATGAAATATTGTTACAACTCGTTTTGTGTGTACAAAGATCAATCGATTTCATTCTTTTATGGTTTATAACACGAATTGTAAATGAAGGTGTCAAGAAAACACGTGCTGCACGTGCGGTTCAATATAAAGCTACCAGCTGAGATGTTATGTTCTGATGGCAGAGAAAACACTGACAGTTCATTAGTTATTAGACGAAAAGAAGTAAGTTTTGCTATTGGCGTTAGGTTCTGCATTAATTTCTTGGCGTATTTATTTTTGTGCTGCGTACAAAGATTCTGTCACGAGTAGGGGTTGTTCGATTAACAGAACCTGAATGTTGAAACTAATGAGAAATTCACGACACAAAATGAATAATTAATGCAGGATTCTATTAATATACTTCTTAAATTTGACGGTATTATATTTATTTGACGGTATTATTTTTCCTGCAAACTTGTGAGGAAATTTAATCCGTCAAAAATTAGGAAAATCTGAAGTTTGTTGAATATTTTTTTTGTTAGGTTCTCAGTACAAATATTTGGAAGGAACTAGAACAAAATTTCTCTCTCGACCAAACTAGGCGTTATAAATTTTTATTCTCTTTGTTTCCGAGTTGTACCAAATTTGTGAGTTGTGCCAAATTTGCGAGTTGTGCCAAATTTGCAAGTTGTACCAAAGTTGTAAATTTGTGAGTTGTACCAAATTTTACAAATGTATGCTACAAGAATATTCGCAAGTCAGAATTGACGAAGTGTATTGCTCGTATTCACAAATAATTTTCAGTTGAACTTCCATTTACCTATAAAATGTTTCAGTGTTCGTGTATGTATGAAAATTCAAAACATTTTAGTTGCTAAATGCAGTATTAATAACATCCATGTATTGTCTCACAATAAACATTTCTCACGAAAGCCAGGAAAAAAAGATTATTTCTGTTACAAAAATAAAGGCAGCAACGCCTCAGATATTTGTTGGTAATCGGAGTCGAATACTACTTCATCAGTTACGAGTTCACTAAAATTAATTACACAAATTCTGCTGTGACAGTTATTTACAAGTTGCCCGTAAGTTATTAAAAAGCAAGTAATCGTAATTAGCATCGTTAATGTCATTTGAACGAGCAGTTTTTTCATCAATAGATAAAAAATGCAAAAGACGCCGCGCTCATTTGCACGTAACTAAAAGTTGCTCAACCGTGCGATCGAGCGACGACTGTTACACCAGAGCTATCGAAAGGTTTTAGAACCCAATGTCGTAAATTGTGGGCTCCCTCTTACGATCTTGCAGCGTCGTAATTATTGGAGGCACCTGAAAAGCATCGACTGCCGAGAACAAGGGGGCTCTTTGCACGCTAGACGCGGCGTGAAGAGCTCGAAGCGAGTCTAAAAACCTCCTGAAGGATCGCTCCTGAGACAACGCGCTCTGTGAGGCTTGAGCTACACGTGTAGAGCGTCGTGCGTGAGACCGCGCCTGCGTTTGAGCGTCCAAACATTCTCCCAACACAGAAACTTCGCTACGAAAGAAGGATGTGCGGCAGAGGGCAGTCAAGGAGCGTTAAGAAAAATGAGGGGAAGAGCGAGGGAACGAGGGCACAGGAATACATAAACTAACACATTCTGCAAAAATTTGTGAGGAATTCGCTCTGTAGGGAATTTTCCTCACTTGCTCATGAGAAAGAGAACCCCTCGCTACGAAAAGGATACAAAATAGTATATTTTTATTCATTTTTCACGAATGGAATTAAAATTTTTAAGGTAGACTTTATGGGAAGTAAACTGCCAGATCGAAAAATGTGGGAGACAGATGGAGGGAAAGATGACTAATTTCGTGTGAGCAAATTGCGCTGCTGAAAGGTACGTTATTTGGTAGAGTGGAAACGTAAGCATTGTGTAGAAATGTAAATAAAACATTTCCATGTAATAATACAAAGCTGCAGAGTGTGTTGAGTAAGGAGCTCTGATGTGAGACGAGACCAAAATTTTGTATTAATTTTCAGGCTATTTCCGAGTCTTTACACATTAGAATTCCTTAAATACTGTTCATACAATATCTTAAACTGGACTGCAAGGTTCAGAGTGGATTATAAATAGTGTTAGTTGTGTCTTCGTTTCCTAATTTCAGACAAACAAATTCCATTTAAAAATTATATGACACTCGTTGCTTTGAACTGATGGAAAAGTTTTTTCATGCTGTTTGAAGCGAACACGAAGAGTCGGATGGTAGGAGGAAGAAGCTCATCGTCATCTTTCGGTGCACCCATCGTGTAGGTAACCTCAATTGTCTAGGAGCCACCGAAGAAGCTGTTATCCATCACGTAGTCGCTCAAGGAAGCTCAAACGGATATAAAAAACCTCTTTGTACTTCTAAAAATAACAAATAATTTGAGAAGTAAATGAGAAAACAAATATTTTTTCGTAGCATATGAGCATACTACGCGCACGGCAGTTAGCACGAGAGCACAGGTTCCAGGAGCGGTTTTGTGAGTGGTGAGAAAATGAGCTTGGCAAATTACAGTATTCTGAGTAGTGGACACACGGTGGAGGTCAGTTACATTGTTCATTACCTCATGTACCGGGAACAAGCTTCAATTCAGAGTTCGCAATCATTATTTCTTTTGTTATCAATTTTTAACAAAGCTACTTGTTCATCAACTTCATGACATTATTGTTTGTAGGTGATATTTTTAATTAATATCTACTTACGTTCGAAAATGACGGTACACTTTTTTCTGTCATTTGATTCCAATTTTCAAAGACGCAAAACAGTTTTCAATTCCAATAAGATGGCCCCAGGTCATCATTATATCATTAAACTAAAAATTACATCTATGTGGACAACACAAACTCTTTCTTCTACCATGAACTGAGGTATATGTCAATTTTAAAACATCAGGAGACCTGTCCTCATATAGTATGAGTAAAATATATTTACATTTAATGGGGTATCGCATATTGTGAAGAATAAGTCATAATTACTTAACTTTTCTTCAGATCATTATACTCATTTAATTAGTCGTTTAGAACCAATTACTTCAATTTGTAATTATTCGTAAAAATTGAACAAGACCGTCAGTAGTATCTGTACCGTCGGCACGTGCTGTCATGGCATCAGCAGCGGAGTCTAAGTTCCTAGGTTTATAGAAAAAGAAAGCAGTTTGGAATGCAGTTCACACCGGACACAATTCCGATATTGCAAATTGGCTCAATCCTTTCGATCCGACTTTTTCTTAACCAAATTTTGTTGATAATAGCTTCATTAGCCCATAAATAAGACATGCTTTCAAAATTAATAATATATCGTATAAATATGTTTCTTACTGCTGGTACATATATATCCCATTAGGATCGAAAGGGTTGAAGTAGACGACAGCTTTATCAGGAAAGTTCGCTGATAGTTAGTTGCTTCTAACCACAACTTTGAAGCAACCGTTGCCGGGCAGGATCATTCATGGAGGTGTGACTGCACGAGGGATACTAAGGGATGGTGCCTCTTCTGGTGTCTGGCTTTCTAACTCTCCTGACCCCAATCCAATAGAGTTTTTTGTATGAAGCGCAGTTAAACGGAACACCAACCGAACCCTACGCACAACCAAAGACGAATGGATTGGGCGTATTAAGGTGAGTTTGGACAATCTTTCAAGAGAGGTTGTCAAGCAAGGCTGCAGTAGGTTCCGAAGGCTTATCTAGGGTGATATCGAAACAGAGAGCGGCTTCATCGAGTGAAAAGTGGCTCGAGGGTCTACAAAGACGACGTAATTTTTTGTAATAAGGCAATTTCTTTTAATGAGTTTTTATTGAGACCTATATAATCTGGTTGTTTATCTGTCGTACCCTGTAGCTTATATTATCGTCAGTAGAGTGTTTTTTTATCACATTACCTGCTTACATTGATTGCTTTTCTGATGCCAGAGTGGGTAAAATCGCTAGTGTACTGATTTAGCGAGCTGCTCGCTTCAAAATCAGGTTTCATTTCTGGTACCGATTGTTCGTTTCATTAATAAGAGCCAGATTGTAAAATCAATAAGAATTTGCATCTTGGTCATGGAAACAAGATCTCAGAGTGAGATGACTGAGAAGTTTCTTTATATACGATGAAAGACTCGCAGGAAGACTATTTAACTGATTTATGGGTTGAATGTCTCTGTATATTACAATACCTATGTACCTAATTCAAAATCCTTTGTTCGCAAGCCTTTTTATAAGTAAAAGGGAACTAGTCTCAGTTACAGAAAATTAAAAGGAAATTTTATTTATTTTTTGTTCGAGTGATCAGCAGAATTTTTATTAATTTATAGTTGTTGTTATAACTTTAATCTATAATTTTGGAATACTTTATGTACAGACATTCAAAGGGCTAGAAATGCGACCAAATGTTAAAGATATCCTGTTTAAGTTTTTCTATAACATTATGCAAGTCTCGAAGACCTCCGGAGTTGCCGACGATGATTTTCTTGCCGTGTTTCCTGATACATTTGATCCTATCTTTGCTCATGACTTGAAAAAGTATCTGTATATGCAACTATCTTTGCTCACGGCTATTGTCACTGAATCAAAGCAAGGGTGTCTGCACAACCGATCCGTCAAGTGAAGGCTGATAAGAAGCGCGTTCTACAGGTCTTTCGTTAAACGGAAGATCATTTATGTCTGAGATGAGATCTGACATGGACCTACCGCATAACACCTGCGAGGTGTCAGCGTGTCTCTTTTTCAGAACTTTTTTTAGCTCAAATAGTGTGCGCTTTGCTTCTGCATGTGCATCGTGTTAATGCAACATACATTTTAACAGTTTCCGCTGTTGCTACTAGAGCTATAGATACTTAAAATTCTAAAAGTCCCTACAGTTTCAAAAATCCGTACACATTACTCAAGAAGCTGATCTCGTTAATTTTTTTTGCATGAACAAAGAAGTTATTGTAAATTTACTTCTTAAGCATCACCTTCCAACACCTAGAAGATTAGCTGTACGTTCATACCTACAAATAAGCATCTCACTTTTCTACAAGCCATCTTTGGACTCCAGCTTTTTTCTAAGTTCTGTAACATCTCCTCCTCGACCTCGATGCAGGCCGCGGATTATTGTTCAAACTATGACATGTCCCAGAGCTTAGTGGCATACAGTTTGCTTTTGATACAGACACAGCCCCAAAGAAAAAAATTGCTAGGTCTGAGGTCAGTGGAGTGTGTAGCCCATTTGAAAGGACCCTTCAACTGTTTCAAATATCCGGAAACTCCATGTTCAGAAATTTTTCACCAACCTGGTCAAGTAGCTATGGGCTCTATCTTGTTGCATAAGGAGTTACGTAAGATTCCTTCTCGACTGAAATTGCGGCGCATTAAACTTCTGCTGCATCCCCTTGTACTACTATATGTTCATAACAGTAGTGTATGGTAATATTTCCTAGTTATATTTCCTCATAAAGAATAGATAACTTTTCAGATTTAGATACTAGAAAATACTATTTATTAGAAGAAAAGTAGTCTGACAAACTCAGGGCTAGATATCACCAAACCATCATCTTCTGAAACTATTTTTCATGTCCAAAAATTTCGGCAAGGTTTCATTTTCTTCAAAGTTGACAGTTGGAACAGTTCACTCAGCTAGGGAGATGAAAGTTATATTCATCGATGCAGCATAAGTTTTCCATGAGCTAAAGGTAGTTTCAATAATAGTGGAAATGGGATTCAAAAATTTCCGCACGAGTATCATAATCTTCAACTTGAAGCGTATGAACAACTAAAAGTCGGTACGGGTATTGCTAAACCATTCACCAAAGCATTCCCTGAATCGAGCTTGTGTTGATGCTAAGTATAGAGCAGCACTACGGGTGGTTGTTCTTTGATTTTGTGTGGACGCCTGTTTCAGGAATTCGATGTTTCCCTGAGTGATGGTGGTGGTGGCAGCCATCCTCTGCTCGGTGTGTCAAGAACAGAACTGTTTCGAGGAACTTACACTAGATAGCGTGAACTATGTATGATACGCGTGGTAGTTCTGTGGCGGACTGACGTTTTGCAAACCCACGTTGAATTGTTCACGTGGGATGGAAAACTTCTAGCCAGGCAGAAATTTCGCAACGCTTTCCAAAGTTACATTTCCTTACAAAATTTGAGAGAAAATTTTGTGATTACAAAACTGTAAAGCCTAAGCTCTTAAACGCTAATAGCCTTACATTTATTCGAACGACGCCTGAAACAAAATAGAAAAAAATGAAATGCATGAACACAATAGTTTATTTTTTTAATTTTGTTATTTCTCAAAAAATAGAACTGTGGAAAAATATTTGTTCTGTACGCTGTTGAAAAATTCGAACCTTATTGTATGTAACTTTTTAATGTTTATACTTCGTGGGGCAAAGAAGTTTTACAGAAATTGATAGTATTTTTCAGAATCACAAACCCTTTCTGGCCATAGTTAAGAGTTCATGTATTCAATCTATCCTACTTCAACACGTATTCATCATCCCTGTGCAATGCTTTGTTTAGAATTTTAACATCAGTACATGATCAGTTGACTAATTGGTATCTGCTCAAAAATGTTTAGATAATTCCCTCCGTAAATGACCAATACTTTTTTCGATTTTTTGACAAATAACCAAGGCGAAATTTTCTGTTTGTAGACTTCATGCTAACGAAATTAAAACGATATTATATGTAAATATAACCAGCCCTTTAACTGTAATACTATTAAAGACACAAATATTTTTACTTCACATAAAAAAATTGCCAATACAGTAGCTATCAGCGAAAATCGGGAATATGCAAAAACATTTTTTTTGTATCTTTTTACTCATCGCAAGAAATAAGTGGTGCGGCTAGATTGTATGAAAATAGTTCTTAATAAACGGCTTTTCAAGCGCCACAGCAGCTCATTACTGCTACCTGGACGCTTAAAGAATATAAGCCATCCATTAGAATGGACGGAAGAAACAATTTCTTTCAATTCATGCATACCAGTTTTTCTGAAAATACGAAGACGTGTTAAATGGTAATTTCTGTATAAATTTGTCCTTTTCATCATCATGGAAATGACGAGCAGACCTCAGAAGTTAATAAGTTTTTGAATATTTCAGAAAAGTTCCGTATTTTCAAAAGAATCTAAATGATTTGAACAAACTCTTGCCATTTGGAGGCATATTATGAGCGATGAATGTCAATAAATATCCGTAAATGTTATTCTAGAAACAAGTTCTCTACGAGACCAGCGTGCTGTCAAACGTTCGAAAGAATTTGCATAGAAACCATTTTTCTTAATGGTTTCGTCCAATTTTGAGATGAAATTTTACAGCACTCATCTATTCAAATTTAATATCGGAACATACCTCCGAGAAAACACTAGCTGCTGCCAGCTCTCAAAAGACTCTCATTCCCTGAAGTCTAATGAAATTGTTTATATATGTTATATGTTATTTTTTTATACATGTTAAAAGCAAGTACAAGCTTTGTTATATTTATAACGAAGTTTTGTTTGAAATTGCTAGTTATGTAGTCAATTCTTTCCGATAATAAAAGGACAAAACTGTGGCGCATCTTTCTAAACAACTTATTTTTTCTCTGAAATCCAACGGTTGTATGGCCAGAGCAACACTAGCGACTACACTACATTGTTTTTTTACGCGTTTTAATGATGCGTTTAGCGGCTTCTGAGTTGCAGGCGCATCTGTGAAAACTCGCAGCTTCTGCATCTGACCAGCCCGCCACCTGCATTTTCCGGCCTGCTGCAGCGTGTCGTGTGCCAACTGCCACGTGTACTCGTAGTGTCAAATTCACACGAAATTTTCTAATTAAGGCTTGCAACATTTCACGCTCTCATTAACACTCGAATAATTTCATGTTTCGTTCAGAATCAACGCTACACTTACGATAACGGACGGTTGGGAATTTTTGATGCGTGGGAAATATCATTTTAACGCGTTAAATATTATTTTAACGCGTGAAAAATATTATTTTAACGCGTGAAAAATATTATTTTAACGCGTGAAAAATATTATTTTAGCGAGTTAAATATTATTTTGACGAGTGGGAAATATCATTTTAACGCGTTAAATATTATTTTAACGCGTGAAAAATATTATTTTAACGCGTGAAAAAAATTATTTTAACGCGTGAAAAATATTATTTTAACGCGTGAAAAATATTATTTTGACGCGTGGGAAATATTATTTTAACGCGTAGGAAATATTATTTTAAAACGTTAAATATTATTTTAACGCGTTTGTCGCACACATGCCAACCGTAAAAAGGATTTCGAGTGTGAAGATTGCGCTCCCGAGGTGTTAATGACGTGAGAAACTATTACAATTGTGACGTAAATTGGGCATGAACGTTTATTTCACAGCGTGTGAAAACTTACTTTTGCTTAAGCGAAGCAAATCTCTTTGATTATTTAATTATTCAATCTTTATGAATAATTCGGTTATTTTGTTATTTTTGCTACCTTGAGGTCTTTTAGGTCTTCCAAAAACTGTATTTTATTGTTTTTTTACGGAGATTTTGAAATTGAAGACCTGTGACGCTGAAATATTTTCTGTTTATGTTTAATTTATGGCGAAAGTTTTACATATTTTTTCAATATGTTTTCAAGTACTTAGGCGATTGCAAAGTATAAGAAAACTCTCGCTCCGCGAGCAAGTGGTACGCATTGTACTATAACGACGTTTTCGGACGAAAATAGTCTATAGATTAATACAATTATTATTCCTTGCTGATGATAAAAGACCTTAGGTGGCTGAAATACAGGAATCAATAAATGAGAAAGATAAATTGTTTATAATTAAATTTAGTTTTGCGTTATTGACCGTAGGTAAAAATGAATCTTGAACCTCAGTACAGCCTTCGTCTTCGTTGGCACTTAGCATGCCGGGAAGAATAGCGGAGACTGAATGGAATGACACGACGTACAAAAGTATTGCTATCCCATGCAATTGCACACAGGGACGAGGGAATGGAATATTTTTTAAAAAGAAGAATGTTTCTAAATCCAATCTATCCACATTGTGAACATATTTTATTATTTATTTTGAAGTGCAGGGTTCAGCAAAGCTTTTTAGAACATTTTTTTAAAGTAAGGGAACAACTTCAGACGGAGTGCAAAATTTGTATTTCTTGTTTTATTTATGCACATTTTCAATAAGGAGCTCTATTTTGATACCAAATCGTCACGCGATACAAGCATGGAAAATATTTTCGTGCATGATTAAGATTTTGATATGCAGTATGCATATCAAAGAAAGGGCGAAACACTAGCAAATTTTAGCATCTAAATTTACATTATAGCCAAATCAAAAGTCCACAGTCGAAGGCACGCTATCAATTTATTTCTTTCATCGATATTGTTTAAGGTATTTTGAATAATACTTAGAGAAATAGGCTACATATATATTATATGAAATAAAAGCTTTTAACATCCTAACTGCGGAATTTTGGAAGGGTGGATTTTCCCCGTGTGATTGTTTCAAGATAAACCCAAGATCTTTCTGCACAAGTTGTCTTGGGCGATCTCTTTTATATAACCTAATTGCATGATGATATAATCCACCACGAGGAGGATGGTTACACTAATTTAACTGTGAAGTGATACGACAGAAGCGAACACAAACCCTTCAGTGGTAGTATTAAATCTGTTGTTTAAAGAAAATTTTGTAATTTAGTAACAACTCTAGGAAAGAATACGGAGAATAGCTTGAGGGAAGCGAAAAAATTAATGAACCGGATTTAGACGTTAGGTGTTCGAACAGAAGTCGATACATATTGAAGCAATTTTTTTTATTGCTTTAAAAAACCCCTGTCTCCACAGCTGAGAGAGACATCATCTGCAGTGGGTGCAGCACGCACTAACAGGCAGCATCGAATCTCTGCTTTAATTTCACCTAATAGAGTTTAAGTGTTCACATGCTTCCTGCGATTGCCTAACCGGTGCAATTCTTTACTTTGTACACATAGTCACTAGAAGGTTACGTAAAATTTGCACCTAAATTAACCTAAGGGACTCACCGATGTGCTCCTTTGCAAGAATTGTGTTGAATATGAACAGTTGCTTCAACGACAAGGCATTTCACTGGAGATATTTTTACTGTAACTGAGATGTCGAATGAAACACGTAAACGACAGACGTTGTCCATCTAAAATAGAGTGAAATTCCACCTCATTTTCAGATGCATAGAAATGACTTGCGAATGTTTTGATGAGTCAATAAATTATCTTTAAAACAGTATTTTCAATACAACACAAATTTCCGTACTAGCGATGCTCAAAAAGTTGACCGTTAACAAAATTTTCCAATTTCTTAATTTTTCTCGCCAAGCTTCGCCTACGGTAGTCTGATGTTTGTCAGAAGTTTTATTAAGGCAAAACCTTCGAATCTGTGCTATTGAGCTCGAGTTTTATGTTGTCTTTGTAGTGGTCTGATTAAATTATTTACCACATTGAAATGTGCTCCTTAAAAAAATATATTTTCAGTGGCCTTTTAATTCCGAAGTAATGTGATCATTTACGAAAAAATTTCTCTCCTAAGTTCGTCATTCTTTTCGTAAGTTATTTTTCCTTATCAAAAGTATTACTAAATAGATGAAGTGATATTTAAAAGAATGAAGAATTGCCAACGACTTATTCTCATGACTCATTCTCATGATTCATTTCATGATTCATTCTCATGATTCATTTCATGATTCATTCTCATGATTCATTTCATGATTCATTCTCATGATTCATTTCATGACTCATTCTCATGATTCATTTCATGGCTCATTCTCATGATTCATTTCATGACTCATTCTCATGGTTCATTTCATGACTCATTCTCATGATTCATTTCATGACTCATTCTCATGATTCATTTCATGACTCATTCTCATGATTCATTTCATGACTCATTCTCATGATTCATTTCATGACTCATTTTCATGATTCATATCATGACTAAGATCCTGAAATAACTGGATCGTGCTGTACATACTTAAATGACAACTGTATTTGTTTTACCAGGCTAACCGAAATTGTTTTTCGATACTATAGCGTCAGTGATACTTACTAATTAAGTGGCAAAAATTAAGGGGTTTTGAACTATAAGGGTTTTCCAGCAATTATATCCAGTAAAAATACAAGCCACTACAAAAAATTATTTTTTTCTTGAGGGAAACCATGTACTTAAGAAGTTCTCAAATGAGACGTCATTTTGAACGTCGAATTCATTGATCTTATTGTTATACAACCATTTAATTAAATTCTGATGGTCCTCTCATTTTCACCGTTGCGACGTGATCGTTAAGCCGTAGGTTGTTACTCCCTCCAGTCCGAAATATTTGGTCCATATCAGTTTTGAAGTTGGTCGAAAATATTTGATGCATACAAGTTTAAACTCTTAAGTAATGTTTGTTTCAAAGAAAGTACAGGTTAACTTAATCATGTACTTCATACATTATCAAAATACATTAAATTAAGAATGTATTAACAAATAGAAAAGAATATTGTGGTTTTAAAAAAGAATAAATCTTAAAATATTTACTCTATACTTGTTAATTTGTCCTTTTAAACATGTGAGATCTTGATTGAATTTGAAAGAATTCCTTTTCTTCCGAACTATATTTTCGACAAGTGTAGTCTGTAACTGTTGCTGTCATCAGTCAAAAATAATTTGTTCCAATGATTGGTGGAAAATAAGGAAAATGTTGTTCAATTTTAACCTCTGAAAATTTTCACGGCTCTCCTTCACAGTTTCAATTAAATTATCAACGTTAATTGAAGCTTTTTGGTTCTGAAGGTATTAGATTGAATTGAAATATCCTAGGTCAAGTGCATTCAGGTCTGGAGTGTTTGGTGGCTGGTTAACGTTCCAGCTTTCGAGCTTTAGATCTCTCCAGTCGAGCCTGTAATACTGCTCTTCGTTCAGAATTGGTTAGATCTTTTGTGTGTCGTTTATGCGTGCACTTTTCATTAACATCATCTTAATTTTCCCTAGTTACTAAATCACTGAGGGTAGTTAAAGAAAAATTTAAATATCATCTGGGGAAAGAAAGAGACATAATTATATTCACCATAGCCACTTACTTGTTTTGATGATAAAATTCTAGTTGAACACACATTAAACAACCGTTTATTGTACAAAAAAAATAAAAGTTAATCATAAAAAACTACAACGCAGACACATTTCTACTAGTGGACCAAATATTTCGGACCATAGGGAGTAGTAATTTATTTATCAAGTCTTGCAAAAATGAAATAAGTGCCTAAAAACTGCATGTCCTCGATGGGCGTTGCCAGAGGCTGTCCTGATCAGTCTTCATGGAGGACGTGAATCCATTTTCTTGTCAAGGACTAATGAAGACTTTTTGAAGGCTGATTGTGGAATGTACTGTAGCAATATATTGACGCGCACCACAGCTTTTGGCACCTACTCCAACTCAGTGAAAACTACACTTCATGTGGTCCACATTGCTCTCGTAATTTCCCTTTGCAACAATAATCAACCGTTTTATCCAGAACTGGATTAGTGATAATCAAACACCTCCCCAGATCTCTGCCTGTTATTGTGTAGAAACCAGTTCTCATCACAGACCATAATTTGCTGATGTGAATTCTGTTCTTACCACATCCAATGAAATTACTCAGATTTAGAGGTACCCCAGTCTTGATGCTTCTTCTTCACACAAAATATCAGGAGCCCGATAAAAGTTAAGCGGTTTCATAATTCAAAAACCACACGAACTTTATCAGACACTTGAAATATTAAAGTTCTCTGTTTTCCTTCTTTGGGGCGAAGCGATGCTGTCATTAACAAGTATGAAATTTTTTTATTAAGTTCACAACTGTCATTCGTGAATAGTTGCTAGAGCTTCATCAGAGCACTTTCAGTTCGTGACCAAGGTTCATTATGGTGCAGTCAAGCCTCGTTATTTGTCGTAATTAAAGTCATAATTTATGATTTGAAGAGTTTGTTCGCGTACATGCAGGAAAACGTCAATGCAACTGACGAAAAGAACGGTGCAATACTAAGTATTATGAATAAGTACCCTAAAAAGCACTACTAGTTTTAAATGATGCATATTATGCTGGTGAAAATAACAAGGTTTGAATATACCCTATTCTCAAGATTTCAATTTACAAAAGTAACATTGAACATCTCATTCTATGCTGGTATTTTAACATTTTTTATTTTATTTGGGACTAGAGTTGCCTCGTGTTTTTGTAAATTAGATAATAGAAATAGTGGTTTAATTTCATTAGCATCTAATATGATGTGAAGTATTTTTCGATTCGGAGGTGTATTGAATCTAAATTGACCATTTTTTTGTTTCACGTCTGCGATTAATACAGGGTGACACAAAAAACGGGAACTTTTTAACAATCCAATAAACCAAGAGTGATAAAGGAAAAATAATTTCATTTATAGTAATTTAAACCTTAAAATATGGCATTTAAGAAATAAGGATGGAATTTTCATTATTTATGAATTACGTCCCGTAGATGGCGTCCTCCTGTACGAATGGATTCTTGGAATGTGTTCTTGAGATTCCTCATTGACCTCTGCAACATCTCTGCTGGCATACTGTACATTTCATCCTGAATTCTCTGTTTTAACTCATCCAGAGTTCTTGGTCCAGTCGTGTACACTTTACTCTTGAGATAGCCCCACAAGAAAAAAATCACAAACAGACAAATCTGGCGATCAAGGGGGCCAGGAAACGTTACCCAAACTTAAAATCACACGGTTACCGAATAATTCTCGCACAGTCTCCAATGATTGCTGTACAGTGTGTGATGTCGCTCCATCCTGTTGAAACCAGGTTTCTTGAACGTGTGGAAAATTCTTCAATTCAGGTGTAACGAAAGATTGTAACATCTTCACGTAGCGATTCGCAGTGACAGTGACTGTGATCCGCTCTGGAGAATGAGGAATCTCAAGAGCAGATTTCAAGAATGTATTCGTACAGGAGGATGCCATCTACGGGGCGTAATTTCTAAATAATGAAAATTCCACCAATGTTTCTTAAATTGCATGTTTTAAGGTTTAAATTACTATGAATGAAATATTTTTCTTCCATTACTCTGGTTTTATTGGAATGTTAAAAAGTTCCCGTTTTTTGTTACCCTGTATTGTAATCAAGAACAAAATGCACTAGAAAATACGTTAATTTTATTGAACTAAATCTACCATGTTCTTAGGGGACAGACCAACATTGTCATGATTGTGCAATAGTGTATAAAATTTACACATGCTTCGTACATGTTCAGTTATGGTCACCTCGTTTACGCAGACTGGTGACGACGCTTGTTCCCTCGCATGCATGCTGCAGTCTGTGATCTCTACTACTGGAGGGCTGCTGGCTTTCCCTCGCCCGTCTCTCATTGTGCCTTCCGACACTCAAAAGCCATTAATTTAATTTCTGAAGTTCATAAAGTCGGCGACCCTCCTCTAATGCCCTGGGGCGACGCATGGCCTGTTTTATGTGCGTATTTTCTATGCGATGAACCTCAATTAGGCTTCTAGTGAACGCTGGCACCCATCTGCATACTCTCGTGCACTTGCGTGCATCACTCGAGCCTCACTCGAACCTCATTCGTGCATCACTCG
>VCRD01000419.1:60383-90781 GCA_006783055.1 Trinorchestia longiramus | reverse complement strand
TGCATTCCCCGTGCATTCCCCGTGCATTCCCCGTGCATTCCCCCGTGCATCCCCCGTGCATCAAAGGTTTGGAGGTTGCGTGCACATATCAGTCCTTCTCAAGTACGTATTAGATCGCACGCTTTTATCATTGAATGCCAGAATATTTTGTCTTCACCGACTTGAAACTTTTAATCGCGTGGCTAAATTCTCTTGCATCAGTTACAATCATTTATCTGAAACAAGGAAATTAAACTTTATGGTAGTTAATTATTTAGCTGAATAATTCATTAATTTATTTGTATTGTATTTAGAAGAATGAAATTCATTTTATTGGTTGTTAAAGGCATGATATCTTCCTAGTGACTCGATGTATTGATCTAACATGTCTTCAAGTCTCATAGTGACTCGTAGATTGAATAAAAAGATGAATATACATCTACATTTCCGTAATTTTAGTTCCTGCAAAATTCCATCAGTCTACATCTTGGGATATTTGAGTGCCAGTTTATGCGGTCTTTGAGGTAGAATAAACTGATAACTATGACTGCATGGATCTGCAAAGTCCATAGCTTTTCAGATGAAGTTGGAGTGAATAAAACACTGACAACTTACACGCCATTTCTGGTGTTCAATTTGATAAAAAAAAAAATTAAACCTCTAGTCCAAAATGAGTGTTTTATGTTTTTCATGAGTCAGCTCTCATTACGTAATATATCGATGACAGCGACATAGTTGGGCAATGATCGCTATTTGAGAGCCAGTGTCGGCCACAACATCTTAGTCAAGTGTTTTACTTGATTTGAGAGGTCACAAATATGTAAATTTTACGTAATCTGAATTGCAGTCACGATTGGACTCTCAGTTTACAGAATTATTATTCCACCATATGATAATACTCAGTTCGTTGCTTGCTTACTTAGTCCGTCTTTCTGTGATGCATTTAAGGATTTATATAGGAGAAAATTCAGTAGCGTATACATGTATTGTGAACATTATATTGTGAATACTAAAGGTACATCCTGCAATGTGGAAACTCCTTCCAAAGCCTGCGTCCATTGGTAAATCAAACGAAAAAAATCAGTAAAAACACGTGAATTTTCCCGTGTGAGTCTACTAGCTGTGTAATAAAAGGAATAAGATATCATTAGTTGAATACGATCACTTTTAACTAGTCAAGAATTAACAGAAAATACAAGTGCCCTTAAGACTTATCCTTTAAACAGCCCGTCCAACTGAGACTGCATGGCAAGTTAAAACCTGTCGTCTTCACAAGTCTTGCAGAATCGCGAGGTGGCAGGCTGAATGCTAGCTTTCAATTATATTGATCTTGTTACCATTACCTGCAGGTGTTTATCAAGGCATTATCATCGCCATCCATCATGTAATTCTGCCGCCAATCTTTCGCGGCATGACTTACAACTATGCACACAATCTGCCATCAGTGTGAATTATGTGCTACGACGGAACAAGAATAATCGTCGTACCTCTTCGGGTGATTGGGAAGATTCATGTTGGTTTATGACAGTCATGTGATACTGAACGGCATCAAACTACAATTCACACTACAGTGGTAATCTTGACGCTGTGGAAATTAAATAGATTTGACATATACGTACTGTTGATTTGACAAGCCTTGACATATACTGTATATATATCGTAGAAAAACAAGGATCTGTCAATGCTTAGAATAAATCTGCAGGAAAAACTCAACCTAGCTTTACGATCCGTATCCAAGCGTTAACCTTATAGTTGTTCATCTTCAATGTGAAATAATCAATAGATTAACACTTTCATGCTCGCCTTTAGTTTTTAATTTTGTGACACGACGACTATAGCCGTCTGCAAGCGAGAGTGTCAATTAGTAAATACGAATATAATACTACAATAAGTAATTTTCATGAACTGCTTCAATGCGTTAAGGACGGTAGTCAGGGCTAGTCCCACGGCAGAAATCGTCCGTTCATCCCAATTATTCGAGAAGACTCCTTAACACGCGCACCGGAGAAGCCCTGACGTGTACGGATGCAGGAGACCTAATTGATGATGCGACAGTTTCGGCTTACATCGCTGTACTGGCTGAGGGTAGGTCATCACCGATGATATTGATTCCACGTCAGGCATGGTTTTATATTTGTAGAAGCCTGTGTGAGAGCTAGATTACTTCTGTACATATTAACTGTGTTTCACTCAGCCGTGGACAGCAAATGTTCTGCGTGGCTGGACTGTGCAATTTGAAGGGAAGATTAATTCTGAATTTTTTTGGCTACATATCAAATAAATTTAGCTGATTTTCAAATGAACGTTATCGTTATTCATGAAGGTTTATGTCCATACGTGCATATGTGTGTATGGGTGTGTGTTCGCGTGTGTATTTGTGTGTACATACAAGTGAGTTTATGGGTACGAGTGAGTGTATGTTTCTTATTTGAAATTCCATAATTTGCAGAAATATTGGCTGCAAGAGATATGTTGTACAAAAAATTTCACACCAGCGTAAAATTGTAACAGTTTTAGTTTATATCACGAAACCGTGAATTCAAGCTTCTCAAGATCTTCAACTTTGATGTAAATTCAAATTTTCATTTTGTTCTGTATGCGTACAGCTCACATGATTCTTTCAAGGCGGTGACCTGGCGCACAATAGACGCTTTGAAATGATTTAGTAATGATTTTCACCACTTAGATTACCACTATGAGCACAAAGTACGCCAAAATCTAGAACGAGTAAGCATACGGATGAAAGATCCATCAGCTGTTGCGTGTGTATCTTCATGTATGCCAGGATTTGTGCTACATTCATGCTAAAGTATGTTTTGCATTCATGCCAGCAGGTGTGTCCAATGACTCAGTGCGTCTGCGTGAGCGTTTTGAGTGTATCTTTTTGTGTGTCTACCATTCCTTCTAGTTTACGTGCCTGTGGCTATGAATGCCCACATGTGTGCCAGTATAGGCAACAGCAGGTGTACCAGTGCCTATGCGTGCCAACTTCAGTACTCTTGTTTATACATGGACTCGTGGCTATCATATTTTTTCGGGAAGCGTCCAGAGAAGGTGAACGTCTCTCTCTGGAGCAGTACATCAAGCTGTACATCAAGCTGTACATCAGGCTGTACATCAGGCTGTACATCAGGCTGTACATCAGGCTGTACATCAGGGTGTACATCAGGGTGTACATCAGGGTGTACATCAGGGTGTACATCAGGGTGTACATCAGGCTGTACATCAGGCTGTACATCAGGCTGTACATCAGGCTGTACATCAGGCTGTACATCAGGCTGTACATCAGGCTGTACATCAGGCTGTACATCAGGCTGTACATCAGGCTGTACATCAGGCTGTACATCAGGCTGTACATCAAGCTGAAATTTTACAATTGCTTCGTCTTGATAATCTCTCACCCTAAAATTATTTAGCTCGTCTCTTTTGCAAGGAACAATTGGTGCGTTGATCGTCGTCCTCTGTTGAATATTTAAAATATCCAAGCTTTTCATCGCTTGCCGGAAACAGCTATCCGATAATTAGCAGGCACGGCTTCTATAATGTTACCCTTTTCAATTCTTAGTCAATTCTCAACAAAAAATATTAAGAAGAACCCTAATTTTCAACAGATAGACTCTCGATTTAACCTAATTTTTCCCTTTCAATTTACCTTTGTATTTTGTAGCAATGCTCTTGAAGTATTTTTGGATGGTTAGCATGAATCTCACGCAGTAAATGAAGCTTGAAACAAGCGTTTCTTTCTGACGACATCAATAAAGGTTGGTATGGAAAAACACTGCTCGCAATTTTTACCCTATTCCCAAAATGAAAACTCGAAATACTTTAAAAATAGCACAAATCTGCTTCACTTCGTGAGCATTGACGGTATAAAATATATACTTGATTATTCACAATTATCAATGCAACTCGGAAGCATGAACATGCAGACAATGAAAACTGTCAAGACTACGAAAAACTATGATGTATTCAATGAATTATTTAAATTTTCAGTGTAGAAAAGCTGCGAAATAATACCTGGCTAGTGGCATCTGCAGACCACATCCACTTATATTGTTCCAATTAATAGAATCTTACATTCATGCTCCCTGATTCTGTTAAACTTTACCACAATGTCGCATGAAAGTTGCATAGCAGGTACGTATGTGTGGAATTCTATGTCATATTGTTTTCATCAATATGACATCATGAAACATCACACCAGTTCACTTCAACTGTTAGTTCCGATAGCAGAATGTTTTGTCGTCAATATACGAAGCTTCGTTGTCAAAAAAAGACTAAAGGATTCACACCCACTGAATAGCTGGCTTACTGGTTCAGCATTAATAATTAATTGGTTCAGGACTTTCCTAGAAAGTTAAATTTTCTATAAATTTAAAGGTCGTACATGCGCGGAGGCTAAAGGCCATATTTAAAGGACCCCGGTTGGAGTAGAAAAACAAGAGAACGGAAAAGTTTCTTCTGCAGATCTTTTCCATAAACAGACGCTCCTCTGATTTAGTGACAATACGTAAGGATGAACCAAGATGTAAGCTAAAGTATCATAAAAGGATGATGAGTTTCATGTTCGTACAGTAGATGTACGAATATGAAATTGAAATTCTGACGAAATTTTCTCTGGTTCTCACTCACTAGCTTATCTGTTGGAAAATCCATCTACTACAATATTTTCCATTCAACATTTCCTTCTTCAGTGCTTCTAATTTGTCTACTAGACGCGCCTATTCAATTTCAATGACGAAATTGTGGCTGTCATTCGCTCTTTAGAACTTGGTTTTCAATCCCCGCGAGCTCGCCGGCAGTTCCCTCCACCCTGTCACCCACGAATTGCGCAATACATTTTCCCCTCGCACGGAGGGCCGTCCATCAGGAAGATCTGCCGCGTTTCCATCTCGTGTCAATGTTGCTCTTCCGTTCCGCGACAAATGCGCCGCGTGGCTCCAGCGCCAATATCTGGAGCTAGCAAACAACCCGCGCCCGAGTGCTACTCGTGCTTACGAGTGGGGCTACTCGTGCTTACGAGTGGTGCTACTCGTGCTTACGAGTGGGGCTACTCGTGCTTCAGCAAAAACACTTCTGAGGTTCTGCCATGCTGCTGAAGTGGTTCCACCATGCGCTGTCTTGTAGTTGAATCTTTTATAATGATTTTCAATTGCTCAACTAAGAGATTATAACTTTGTTTCCGCGCCCCAGTCATTACAACAGAAAAATTTCCGGCCATAAGAACCAACCACCTTCCACTTAGTTTGAAATTTAAGGGTTCCGCACTTTCCAGCGGCATTTGAATTTTTCAGAATCTGTAAATTGATGATTATTTTGTGATAGCAAACTAGACTGTGCAAATTCTCCCGTACTTCATCCACGAGGTGTTCAGCTCCATGGTGGCCAGAAGCGTAATCAACTCCACATAGGAAGAGGGTTATGCCCCACCAAGTCATAATTTTTATAACTTTTTCTTGAAAATTGAGCATCATTAACAAGTGTGTTTGGCAGCTGGCCACCGTCTGCCCTGGAAGACAATATTGATTACCTTTTATTTCTTCCAAGTTCCTTGAATCTTGTTCGTGTTCATACGTTTTGGTCTGCATCAGAATTTACTTTTAGAAGGTCGGTACTGCGCGTCCTTGTGTGTTCAGAGTGTTAATGAAGCCATCGTAGTTGATTCAATTTTTTTCCATGTTACATTGATGGCGATCTCGGAGCGTCTCCCACGTAATATGCCATTGTGGGTCACATCAATGTTTTTAGCGACCATCCTGCACCACACACGCCGATCGTCATTTGTTACTTCCTGTGCTCTTTGGTTCCTTTGTGCGACGACGTAGCGCATATTGTGGGAGCGACCGCGTCGCTAGAGCAGAGTTATGTAAGGGTGTACTGCCCTGGATTATGTTCAGATGAGTGGCTGTGCACCACTGGGCTGTGCACCACTGGGCTGTGCACCATTGGGCTGTGCACCACTGGGCTGTGTGAGAGCAATGAGACAAATATAGTGGGTGTACCGTGCTCTGTACGAGTGAAGGCCTCATCTGGATTATAAATGATCAAAATCACATAACATTTCACTAAAAATAAAACTCCCTCTACCTAAGAAAACAGTTGAGCGCTCCACGCTTCATGTCATCAAGTTACAGTTATTTACTGCTCTTCAAAAGAGGATTGAATAACATTAATTCCGCACTTCTTTAGAAAATCTTTGTCCCGTGCAACAGAGAGAACGACAGGATTTATAAGACATGTTTTCTGAGGAAATTTACACGTTTAACGTCGCTTTGTTAAGCAGCGAGTGAGTGATTCTATCAACATCTTCTGGTCATAAAAGTGTCAAGTGCAGAAGCACTTATCGAACTTCAAAAACTACGGATGACTCACTCACATGATCTTCACTGGAGCCACTGGCCATTGGAACGTTAAAAAGTTGCTAGCAATATGGAAAAGACAGTTATAGAATATCAGAATATGTTGCTGATTCTCTTGTTTTAATAAATCGTATATTTTTGTTCCTTTATATCTGTTTCCGAGCTTATTTCAATGGATTTATTTGTAGACATATTGTTTTCTCAACAAAATCCTTTACTCGTTCCCATGCTCAGCGTACACCCTGAACTTCTACAACTGTAATGATCCTGTCTATGTTTACGATTTTCTGGGATAATCAGAGGAAACATTTACATGAGACCGCGAAGAAGAAAGCTGAAACTTGATGCCCGATAAACAAAGTACACGTTTGGCGCTGCTTCAGAGCTTCGCTCTTTGCCTCACTTATAATGCACAAATTTGTGCACTATTTCAACACGAGCATGTGCAGCAATCTTGACGTGACAGCATTATAGAAGATTATCAAATTAGAGGTTCAATCAGACTGAGCAATTTGAGGTCTTGTGTACGCGGGAATTAGAATATATTTTGAACTTTTGGGCAAGGTAGAAGTACAATTATTCACTTTGTGTTCCGTTGCTTTTTTTATGAAAACGAAACGAGCTTGTTCCTTATTATCTATTTTGCTTTTCAGTGGCAACGCGATCTGCGTTTACAGCGTTTGCAACTTTACCAAAAATAGATAGAAAGTTTCGTTAGGTACGCTTGAAGGGATGATTTCTATGAATCATAATTTCTACAGTGATTCCACTTTATTTGAGAACTTCACGTGAGCTATCAGAATAGAGAAGGTGGGAAAATAAGAGCATTTCAGTTATGGTTTTGGCTTCATGAAGCGGCGGAAGAGTGGCCCCTTCGTCCTGGCTTAGTCCTCAACAGCCGTAAAACGAACTGTGACAGCAGCAATCGATACGCACTTGCACAAGGAAGCCTCACTCAAGATGCTCCTATTGAAACAGACACTAATATTCTGCGAGCTAAATAGTACAACATTCACCGCTAGAACACACGGAGTTCATTGTGCCCTGAGGTTGAAGGAAATTTTTGGGCGCCTTCAGGTTCGGGTGAGGGAGTGCCGGTCTACATACTTCCAGAACGCCAAAATTAGGCAAGAATACCTCTGGCAGACTTAGGATTGTTTGCCATTTAGTTGCAAGAGTATCGAAAAGACCATGAATGTTCACAATTGTATTATTTTTTGCTGAAATAAATTTGTTTATAAAAAGCGCCTTCATAGTTCATTTTCTATCAATTACTAAATAGGCTAGTCTATGCCTAACAGCGGATTCAAAAATATATTTCCATCTTTTGTCTTTTGTTTTTCCGCGCATTTCATAACGCTAGTCGCTGAGCCTCATATCAAGTTTGCTTAAAATATAAAATAGAATATAGAAGCAATGAAATCTTTAAAATGCACTTGAAGTACTGAAGTTTTGCCATGGAACGAGTATAAATTTCTTCCGACAACACAGAGAGGATGAAATATTTATTATACCTGAATAGTTAAATACCTACTGTACTATAACATAAGCTCATCGTGTCAAATACTCAATATGTTGAACCCGTTGCTTCAAAGCATAGTTACGTATGCTCAAATTAAAATGTAAATCTTGAAACTTGTTTTCCCGCACCTTAATTTCGACTGAGCTGCCTATAGCATTATACAGACAATATACTTTTTTGAGAAATCGAGACAACGCGCCTACTTCCTTCATTCTGCCGCTCAAATTTCTCTGCAGTGAACCAGAATCCTTTGATCGAAATTCTGTAGAAAATGATTTGGTCTTCCAGGTTAGATTTGACCAGAATCTAAATGATCCCATTTCGTTTCTACAAAAAAATTCAGCGCAAGTTTTGCAGCAGCTTTGCCTATGAAAGCAGCGCTCGCTGCTCCTCATCTTACCCCAGGTCTCCTCCCCGAGTTCAGGTGTCTGGTTTTTACAACTTCCTCGACTAATGAGGCCTTAATTTCCACCATGTGCCAGCTTGCAGGGGCGTCTCGGTGCAATCATCAGGGACGGACACTAGTAACGTCTTAATTTTAACTTCCTCAAAACTGCTTTTAAATCAATGTTTGGTGGGTCTGTTTGAACTACGTGTTCATGTAATGGTAGTGAGGGGAGCTTGATTCATTATTTTCCCCTTTTTTCAAATAAATTTTACAACTTAGAATCAAATATCAATCAATTCCATTCCCTAGCACGTCAAATTTTCCAAATGAATGGGAATGTTTTAATTTTCATTGTTCTATTTCTTATGCAAGGAACATGTTAAATGTCAGCATAACCTTGATACAATCATTCACCGAATCATGAATCGCATTACAATATAAAACTAGGCATAAAATATTTGTTTTACAGCTGAGAATGCTGCAGGTCTCTAGAGTTTATGCAGTAACTCCCCTCACCTTCCTGTGCATCTCCAGCCAGGGTTAACAGCATCATCAATCAACGTTTGAGTATGTGTAGTCTATTTCCAATTCCAATGCTGAAAGAGTTAAGAGACGTATGCCCTGTTGTCAAGTATACCATCTTACTATACTGTATACTATACTGACAATACTGGTCGCAACTTTAGCTCGTAGAGGTAACAAGTTTTTGAAAGGATTCCTAGTAATGAAAAATATTTTCACAAGGAGATAGTGACTACAGAACCGTATCACCGATACCTCGGTTTCAATGATCTCGTGGAATACAGTTGCTGAGAACAAACAATTTTAAGTCTGCTCGACTACTGCTTGAAAGTTCTATATTCCAAACCTGCAGTACTGTACATTATTAACGATTTTGAAATGAAGTTCGTTAAGTCAGGTTTTCCTCCATTTGCTTTGAAAATGGTAACGAGAAGCCAATGTGACGCAGTGCATTTCACGCTAGAGAATGCTAGCAGATTAAATATATGGAAGTACCTAGGAATACAGAAACGTGCTAAAAATAACGGGAGACTGCAAATGAAGACCAATAAAGTTTCTGTGACGAAGACTAAAATATCCAAGATGCCAACGCGAGTTCAGAAGAAACAGGATAAGAAATATCCTCGTACGAAGCATACAACTACGAAACCTAGGATGCATAGAGGGAAAACAACAAAGAAGTAAGCAAAGACACCTATTTTGCCAAGGCAGACAAAAAAGAAGCCTATCAAGAAAGTACAGTAAAAACGTATGGCTAAACTACGCGCCTCGACTGGAACTCAGAAGGGAAAAAAGAAACCCACCAAGAGAACAATCAAGAAGCCCCTCACTAAATAGTCAACAGTGGCGACTCGCAAATCCCCTCTAACCATTAAAGCACAAGCAGCTGGAAAAAATGTTAAGAAAATGAAGCAAAAACCTGGTACGAAGAAGCTGGCAAAAGACCTTTCAATAAACAAACATAAGTAATTAAATCTCATGGAGAAGCTTGTAAGAGAGGAAAAATAAGAAGAGAAACAGTTTACTGCAGATACGGTGAACTTTGTGTAAGGTTTGGTGCCCGCGGAGAAGAAGGTGGAATTGCCGTACTGTGTACAGCACATAGACGAGCATCAAGTGTTCACGGACACCCACCAGTATTTGGAGCACTCACATCAGTCTCCTTTCTTTGAGGTCCTCAGTGAAACTACGTAAGAACCTCTCAAGAGAGGGCAGGAAGACATTCTAAACGTTTTCGATGAAGAAGGCAAAGTCGTCGAGGGTAGCCCTCTTAAAAAGTTCAAAGAATGACCGTTGGGAATAACTGGGTTGCGATTAACAAATAACTATCATGTTTGATTTGAGATACTTCTTGTAGTAAATTATTGTTCGTATCGTAATCCTCACAATACTACATGATAACTAAACTTTGTGTGGAATAATAGTTATTTGTGAATGTATCTGCTCGCTTTCATCATCGCTGTATGAACTAAGTGTCAGTATGTCGAATTACTCTTCAAGCCAAATTCAAGAACTATTTCAATGAATTAGTTAAACAGGAAAGATGTTTGTTTTATACCTGCAAACGCAAACTTATTTATTTTCAAAAATTATCACCAGAACGTCAATTGTTCTTACAATATTTTTGTTTTGGTTTGAAATAAATATAATATAATAAATATAATAATAATTGGTCAAAATAAATTTCCAAACTGACATGTCTTGAAAGGGAGGAGCTTGTGCTGATCTTTTTTGACATGCCACTATGGTTACATCTGTTGCTAAATTGAGATACAATTCAGTTGAAACGTATCAAAATATTGCTCAAATCTACTCCAGAAAATGCTGGCAGGTAACGAATGAAAGGTTAAAGAAAGACTATATTAGGTAAGAACAACCATTCAAGGTAGAAAAAAATTGTATCTTTTTTTCTCGTCAGCAGCAGCGTTAAATTAGACCCAATGAATTTTGATCTCTTCCTTCTGAATAGATTAAAGATTAATTTTTCCTCATGTTGAACCCACAGCGTTCATTAAATATAACAAAAAAAGAGTTTCACAAGCCAGAAAAGTGTAGTTTTCAATTGCTTCATGTACAGTAATTTTCAAATCCATTCGCAATTTATTTTTCTACCACTTCGTTATAGGTAAAGTCAACGGGTCTCTTCAACATTCCTGCACGTCGTCGAAGTTCACCATCTCGTGTCATTTATTTCGTCTTGTGTTTTCTTCATTGTCCCCATTTCATTGTCCAAAGGAAGTTCAACAACGTTTCCTTTATTTTTTGGGAAGAAGAAAATTGTTTAATGATATACCGACACGAACAGTTTAATTTTACCCAATTAATGAAAAATTATTCGTGCTTTCATTTTATGGCGCTAATAAAGCTATTTTTCCGATAACCTTGACTGACTGTTTACGCTGAGAGAAGGATCTCTCGGAAGTGATCCGTTTCTTAACATTGGAACATTGAATTACTTCACAGTATTCCTTGGTGCGACTTCTTTAAAAATATCTTCCATTGTAGTGAAGTGCTCATTCGGAGAACGCGAACACTAGAACGCGTGCCTAGCTGCTAATTGGTTCACTTGAGTGGGGGTTTTTGTTAATAAAAGTCGGATTGGCGCCATGAAAAGTTATTTGTTACTTTAGTTGTTGAAGCATCGAGTTCATGTTTACCTATTTTTTGGAAACCGTATCATCTTCATACTATAATCCCGGGCTGAGACTCCTGTTCTCTAACTAATACATTTATTTCAAAACTAACTACTTTACCGCAATTTATATTGTTATCTAATCATATGGGCTCTACCACAAGATGTTTAGTATTCGTGTAGCAGACCACAACACAAAAAAATGCACTTATTTCACTTACCCAACCATGTTCATCTGCTGCTCGATTTTCTGTATAAAAAACATTCTTTGTTCGTTTTCAAATTTGAGGAGAAAAGCCTTGGCGTCTTGTTCCACAAATCTTATTTTTGAAGACTTGTCTCATTTAAGCCGATGAGACTATTTCGAATGGAATGTCAGATTTTCCCTTTTTACAAGTTTTAATGTATTAAACTGCGAGTAGTTCTTTAATGTCTTATACTACAGTTAGTTCGTCAGTGTATAGACCTGCAAGTAATCTTTGTGTTTTAACGTACAAGTACTTCTTCAGTGTATTAACGTGGAAGTAATTCTTTAGCGTATTAACGTGCAAGTAGTTCTCACAGGTTTGATGGTTTTAGACATCGAAAATTATTTGCAAGTATCATGCATTTTTGTCTTTCATAGTTAAGATTTTTAAATTAATACGAAACATTCAATCGACATGTAGCAGCCCACACTATGCTGTTTTTGACAGAGATTCGTAAAATGTTGAATTTAAACAATCGTGAATTTTTTGAAAATCTTAAATTTGAACTCAAATGTTAGTATTAATGCATGGAAACATGACTACGTTATCGGAGCACAAAAAAAATTCATCAAAAGATGGAGGAGTTAATGACAATTATTTGCTTTGAATAAAACCCTTTTTATATTAAGGTGTGAAATTTATTCTAATAAATGAAAGAGTCGAGAATCAGGTCAATGTTGCATCATTCTTGAATTGACTATTTAAGTATTTTTAGTTCATGTCAATCGTAGCTGAAATTAAAAACATTAAAAATAACTCAAGGAGCTGATGATTGACCCTGCATTTGAGGTAACATGAGAAAAAATAAGATTACGAACACAGAGCTTTGTTTTACAATGTTTGCTAGTGTTCGTTAATTAAAAGAACGTAGTGCAAAGAGCAAAGTTTGTTATTGAGGGTAGCACCTGGACTCTTTGATGTTATTCTGTAGTTTTAAAGCGTGATTTGTTCAAGTAGTCAAATAAAGGGATAAAATGTCTGGGAATTAACAAGTGTTTACTGGTTTTCATTTGTCTTCTTATTTTAGTTTTCTCTTGAAAATTTGTAGAACATGACCCTCATTTTCCTCTACTCAAAGTTTGTGTACGTATTCCCCGACTTTACGCAGCAGAAATCGCCTAATTAGCCTTAAAATAATCCTAGTTAGCCTGTGATGAACACAACTCGTTCATACATGAGACTACAGAAACCTCACCAAGCTCGCCTGATAAAATGCTGATTCTTCGGACAGCTCTTGCACCAAACTGACATGCTGCTTGATCGAAGATGATCCAATGCTCTGGCCTAAACGCGGTTCATCTTTCCTATAATTCCCGAGCGAAGGCACTTAAAATAATTCGAATAGCTCTTGTCAGTGCAAATTCTCGTAATTTCCACATGGTCGCCTACGCTGAGTATGACGACGCACCTGACCGACGTGGGTGCTGACACCCCCAGTCAAGCTGAAGTGACGTCTGCAAAGCAGGCCTTGTTAGAGTGATGAACATCTAGCGTGTAATTAGCAGTTTTGTTGTGTTTCTCCGCATTGAAGTCAATTCATTAGCGTTACTGAAGATATCGATGAATTTTATCGACCGTGTGCGCTCAAATTTGCTGCATGACGGCCGTGTTACGATCGCTGTTGAATTTCTCTTTAAAAACGCATTACTTGCTCACCATAGGAGACAAAAATGCATAAAAATTGTTGCTATTTTACTAGTCTGTGTTTTTCCACTCTGAACTGGTTGATCTCCGTGAAAGTTATCTCAGTCACATGAATAATTGACTTTGATGTTAATTTATTTGTTTCGAAAATCGGGCTCTGGTTCTTGTCTACGACTACAATTCGTGTCTGTCATTTTATGTTTAAATTACAATAGTTTGTCACTTCATAATAGATTGTGTTTTTAATTCAGTTAAATCACTTCATGTCATCTACCCATGTGTTTGTCAGTATCCACTTAATTTACAAGAGCAAGTGTAATAAGTTATAAATTCAAATGTATTTTGAGATCGAGGCAATAGCCTGGCGACTGCCTTCTGATCCACATTAATATTATGAATTCATTGCGTATTATTTCTCTCCAGCTGCATCCCGATATTTGGCATTGTTTGGTACCGAAATTATCTTTTACAAAATAATTCAAGCACTAGAGAATTCATTCATCAAATACTTCTCAATTGAGGTGTTGTTTGGCAAATACCTTATTTTTCGATGATTGTTTCTGGTAACTCAGCCTTCTATTCCCATCAAAGATTTCAGCTTGTTCTTGAAAGGTGGATGTAGCGTTACGTGTGTAGTGTTAGTTATATACGAAGGAATTGTATTCATTATTCAAATTTCCTGCACTCGATCTATTGAAATAATGACGTAATATTCTGATAAATTCAGTTGAATAAGAGCGATTTCGAGCACGACAGCGTGAATGCTTCATATTTATGGTCTAAACCAAATTATTTGGCAGTTTTTGTGTATACAAGCAAAAATTCAAATAAAATATTTTTAAATCTCGTAATACGCAAATATGCCTACAAAATGAACTTTCATACATGAGTAATCACAAGTTATGTTCTCTTTTCTGAAATTCGACAAAGGCGTTGAGCAGAACACTTTGAATTGACTTACACTGTAGGCCTGTGACCTGTGGAGGTATGTGTTCTTTTCTCCTGTGCTTTCTGTTTACATTTCTCTTCACATCAGCACTCGTTCAGCAGGTCTTCGGTGACATGCAAATTAACATCCAAGGACCTACGCACCTGGTAAAAATATTGCCAACAAGTGCGAGGAACTTGTTTCTATTCCTAACGTATGACAAATACACAACTTGGAAAGCTTTTGATGGGGTTCATTTTACTCCTGATTTTTAATTTTGTGCGATTAAGTACACGAGCTGCGCGTGAATCCCCAGGCATCAGCTTTAAAATCTAAGGCTCACTTATGAACGCTCAGTGAATGCGATAGATGTATTACTCGAGTTTCACAATTCCTTATTCCTTTTGTTATCGGGATCTTCAAGAGGTAAAGAATGACTAGCTGCACCTTACTGTTGAATAATTACACAGTGCTTGATATTGAAGACGAGTTATGGTTCAGCCTTTCAATAAATACATACAGGATTTTGTTCACTGTTGAGGATTGGCTCATGTAATGTGTAGTGGATGACATAGTGTTAACGATTTTAAGCACTGTGCACTACAGTATTTGCTTCGTGTAGTCTTTTACTGTCATATTTATCAAGTATACTCAGTAATTCCACAACAAAGCGATGCAGTGACCAAGAGTTATCTAGTGTGTGGAATTATGAAAGAGCGTGCAATATATTAATAACACAATTTCACATTCGGTATAAATCCCACAGAATGTACACACAGTGGGCATAATACAAACCTAGTCCTTCAGCAATATTTTTCACTTGCAAGATGAATGATCAATTTCCTACAAACATCAACGTTCCTTAGCGATGCATGTGTTAAGTTCATGTACAAGATTGAAAACTAGCTGAATTGGTCAAGCCTACCTTTAGCGTCCTCTGCTTAGTCAAAGTTGAACAAATGCGTAGTGTACTGAAACAACTGAACCCTATTCAACTTCAGTTACTATTACATGCCTTGATGTCATGTATAAGCAGGCGCTGATGTGTGCAGCTGGAAATTGTGAAAACGTATAATTTTCGTTGACGAAGCGCTGGAATTTTTTAAATAATATTTGAAAGCAAGTCTTTCTTATTGATTAACTTGTGTGGCATCATGCTTGATTTTGAACACTCACAAAAGCCGAACAATAAAAACTCAAATTAATAGAAAATATGTAAACGATAGCGTGCACATGTGTGCATGAACGTATAATTTGCATTAAAAGACGCTTTTAGTACAGAAGAATGAAGAACTCAAGTGATCTTAAATATAAAGAAACTTCGTTATGTAGGGACCACGCCACATTAGAGTTAGAGCAGCGAGCTGATAATTTTAACGAACAACGCTTACAGTCCACACGTGTAAAAACCATGAAGCATCAGCAGTACAGCGAGAACAGTAAACGCGTTTCAACTAAGAACACACTCCGAAGTAAGAGAAGACTAACGATTCAACGGAGGAAGTAGTAAAGGGAGCGAGCAAAGTCGTAACTTTGCGTCCAATGCTCTTCTTGCACTTCCTCTCCTTCAGAAGTCCGCTGAAGCGCATCACACTCACAGAAACAAACGCGTCCAAATAACAGGGTGGAGCGTTGCGACCGCAACGCTAGCTTCCCGCACTCAGTCGCTCTGTGCGCTTGCTTAGAAGCAACTCACTCTGAGTTATGGGGCAGCTTAATTAATGCCCTAAATAGAGCTGCTCGTCTTCTAAAATCATCACGTGGTGGAGTTTCATTTTTTCAGTTTAGCCACTTATCTTGTCGGTACTCAATGAATATTCTTCCTGCAGATAACTTTTTCTTTGGATTTTAGGCATCTAAACGCCGGTATGTGCTGGATTGTAACGTCATTTAAATTGACTGAGTGGAGTATACTTTAATTCATTCATCACACCTCAGACTTGTTATCGCACGTTTTGTGATAGCATAAACTCTCCCCCATGAGTGCAATAATGTATTTTTTCGGCAGGTTTTTGACCACAGACATTCTTCCCATTTAGTTAAAGTAGTCAAGAATTTAGAACAATTTTCGTTTAAGTAGTTACGGATTTTTATCAACAGCTGGCCCATAAACTTCGGTGAAACGTTTGAAGTTTATTGCTGACTTTGATCGTTTCAAGAAAAGGATTTCTAAGGGAAACATTTAAAAGCAAATAGTCTACTATTTTCATTTAAAATAATTAACCCGCAACGTGACACCTACCTAAGTCTCCACCCTGTCCGGCGCAGATCAAGCGTTCGAACAGAAAGCTCTGCTGACGATAAGACTCATAAAATTCATGCCTTCGGTACGTATAAGTGTTTTTCTGGTTAACATATAGATGAGGGAAATTAATTTTCACGCCCTAAATCTTTTCATCGGGTGTTTTATATAGGATGAAGAGATTGTACAGCGATATTCTTGAACTCGTTTGCATAGTCGCCGTCTGCGGAGGTTTAGTAGGAGAAGAAGAGAAGACTGCTCTGTTTCACTGACCGACAAGAGAATGATGGCATTTCTTCCTCAGGCTTTTAAATCTGTGTTCATATGGTGCAAAAAAATCTACTGGAGAACACCACAGGTTTTTCTAAACTAATTGCTTTAATTAAATTTACGACTGAACTGCCCTTGTTCAGATTGTCTCCAGCAAATTTGACTACCGGCTTCTGTTGTGCGTATTTTTTGACATAAAATGATAACGCCACATTTAACTAGAGGCTTCAATTTCAAAGTCAAAACCCAAAAAAAGAGTTGTGCTCGTATTTTGTGGTTTGATCATATCGACAATAAATTGAATTTCATTTCAATTTCATTTTAGCTTAGAGGACAAATTACTGCTTGTAAAATGATGCATGCAACTAAATATTATAGCAGTTTTGCGTAAAATGTATTCCGATGTTTAACAAGTGAACAATTTTCCCAAACGCAGATGTACGAATTATCGTTACCAAGTTATCTTGTCTGAAATGGTTTCATACTGAGTGAATCTCTGCGAGTACCAGTGATATTTGTGTGTATTCCAGTAGTATTTGCCGCGTTTGTGTACTAGCAAAGTGACCGCCATTACTACATTTGTTGTAAAGTTCTTAAATTTGGTCTAGAAATAGGTGAAAGCAAACAAACTTAAGCTCATGCAAAATATGTAATCAGCGTCAATCAGCTAAAAATTGCATTTCATGGGACAATTCAGTAAGTGTACAAAATATTCATGTCGCCAATGTCACCGATCGCAAAAATCTGACACAGAACTGCAAGTGGTATGTTCAAGTGAATTTTGCAACTCTGATTTTTGCATCGTTTTCGTAATTGAAAAAGCGGAAAACATGGAACGTTGTTCAGTAAAATTGCGCTGCCGTGTACCGGAAAGGGACATCAATGTTAACCACGAAAATATCCAGCGTGTTCTTAATATACTTGTATATTTCAGTTAGGCAAATTTTAGTTTCCATGTGGGCCACTGAGCAGAATCTAACGTGTGGGATTTTCATCCAGGTCACAGTCACAGCCTATTTCAGCTTGCCAAAGCTACGCATGAACACTAGAATTTGTTCGGAAGCAGCAAGCAAGCCTGCTATGCGTACTCAGGGCCAGTAGTCCGAAGGTTCGAGTCCCACAAAGCTGAGGGTAGAAAAGTGAGGGGAAGTAGTCCGAAGGTTAGGGCCCCACAAAGGTGAGAGTAGAAAACTCAAGGCCAGTAGTCCGAAGGTTAGGGCCCCACAAAGCTGAGAGTAGAAAACTCAAGGCCAGTAGTCCGAAGGTTTGAGTCCCACAAAGCTGAGGGTAGAAATCTCAGGGCCAGTAGTCCGAAGGTTAGAGTCCCACAAAGCTGAGGGTAGAAAACTCAAGGCCAGTAGTCCGAAGGTTAGAGTCCCACAAAGCTGAGGGTAGAAATCTCAGGGCCAGTAGTCCGAAGGTTCGAGTCCCACGAAGCTCAGGGTAGAAAATTCTGACGCCCACACACGTCGTTCGTCACCGTGACGTGGATGATGGAAGAGGCACAGCAAGCAAATCTGGGAGCTCCTCCCACTGATTTAACTTACATTCAATGGACTCATACTCTACAAGGGAAACGCTAGGGTAGATTATAGTGAAGTGTATTTATCAAAAACCATAAACTTATAACGAATGTGTAGGGGGCACGTTAGTTTGTAAGTTTTCTTAGTGTATTGCGTCTGCACTTTTATTAACCAGTCATCTAAGTTGAATATATCTGGATGCAAATTTATGTAGCATTGTATAGTAGCAGTTTGTTTCGGAAATTCTTAAAATCGATAATGGTCAAGATTGAAACTGTGTACCGTTACAGAGCATGCTGTATTTCTGAAGAAATAATGAAAAAAAGAGATACATCTTTCATAGAGTGGGTTATTGAGATTCTCAGTGCAAGGTTCGCTACCATAAAGAGGCAGAAGAACCATAAAGGTCCTCAAAGTGAAGCACCAGGGCACAGGAAGACAGTAATGCGAGGTATGACAGAGCCTCTGTTGAGCGGCACTCTGTTTACAGTGACGGATGCGCGAGTCATGTCGATAATTACTACTGTTGCACTGCCCTAATGACGCACACGCTGCACTAAATCTAAATCCTCAAAACATGCCCTTGATAGACTCGCTCTCAACATGCAATATAGGGACGACAGGACGCTTCGTGTGTGTGACTTAACTGCCGCGAACGAATTAAAACCTTCTGCTTTCCGACAGCCTAGGGTTGTGTTAATTGCCCTCGGTAACTGAGTCATCCAATCTACCACACGACTATCAGTGCTCATATTCTTCATGGAGGAGAGTTACAGAGTGCTGCAAATCCGTCACATGAGTGTCATCACGATTACGTATCGTATTGGTGCTACTTTTTTATAGTCATGAAATGAATTTAATATTATTTACACAAAGAATTTCTAAGACTACTCGTATTAAGCTGATTCGCTGACTAGTGAACTTTTTTGAAAATCTGTGCGTTTGCAAAAGCGACTAGTCCTCAGTGGACTCCGTATCTCTTGGTCTTGTGAGCTACCGGCAACTGCTGCAGGGAAACGACTACAACTCCGATGTTACACACGATGAGCTCTGCACTTCAAAAACGTGCTGGTCTAGAGACGTCTGCACAGCGGGCAGGTCCGCAATAACCTGTCACGATGGCTGAAGACCGACCATAAATCTGTCCAGACGGTGCCGTCATCGCGGCGCTGACAGCCTCCTGACGCGTGTCATGCCACGCTAGAGGGCGTCTTGCTTCGAGCCTCTGAGTAACGTCATGAGTTAAGTTTTCAGCATTGACGTTCCACTGATGTTGTTGTTCAAGGGATGACAATATTCAGACGCGTGTTAGGACAATTTCTCGGCTCCACATGAATGAATGGATGTGAATCTGCGATGCCAATATAAGAGCTCGTACTTTCTGGTGTAATTGTTTCTACTAAGATTTAGATAGTCAGTGGAACAATTAGAACTATCATAATCCATAATAGTTACATTGTAAAACTATTTGTTCCCAACTTCCTTTGTTCTGCTATTTGTCGAGGGTATATTATTTTATACATAACTTTACATGCATGTAAATATGCATGGTATTAACACAAAAAATCTCACAGCTAATGACATAGCAGATCATGAAAACTATATTGACAAATTTCTGTTTCGGGTCCGTAACTTTCTCAACGGGAAAAAATATGCCTTGGGAAATTCATAAACAAGTAACTAAACCTTCTGAACAATTTTACGCACAGAGGAAATACACACTGAAAGCATGGACGATAAAATAATCTTTGCTCAAATTCTGGCTAACTGATGTGACACATGCTTGAGTGTCTTCATTTGTACCATCAACCAGACAATGATCAATGATGTCACATCAGTTGCAACAGCCTGGCAGCTCTACCTCAGTTTTTCCGGTCTTCTTGTAAAGCTCGCTACTGCTGAAACGCTGTAATTTATTTTATATTTCCTGGTGGTCCTGCAAGGAAATTCTAAAGCATTTGGCACCATTATATCATACTCAAGAGTTATTACCGTCATTTTTCCTGCTAACCTCAGAGATATATGCGTTATTCTTTAAAAAAGTTGTGTGCCGCGTATGATACATTTTACGCTCATAGAAAAGAGGGAGTGAGCTTTTCTTCTGTCTATGTAATCGATTGTAGATTCTGTGCTTGTTTTTTTTGTCTAAACGGTTGCTCCATTGCAAAATTGTATTAATTACACATAGTAAAATTCATATTAGTTAAATAATAAGCTGGGAGGAACTGGGCGTGATGAGACTTACTATCAAGTAACATGACCCAAAGTTTTAATGATTTCCTGTATGTGCACCTCTTCTCAAAACAAAAAGATGCATGGTTGAAGGATTGTTTCTACAATGTTAGGTCACAGCAAGCAGCGGCATTACTATACGTCACAAGTTAAGAACTGGCCTTGAGAGGCGATAGCTGCAACCGATATGTCGGCCTATATTTCTGTATGGAAATGAACTTCGTCCTTTCTGTTGTAGTCGTTTCTTTTGATCTGAAGATAGGAATTAGTATCATGGAAAGGGATCAAGATTTCGGATAAGAAATATAAGTATTTAACACACGCATATTCGTTTCACAAAGGGCAAATACTTTTATCGCTTAAATATATCTTCAAAATTTCTGGCACTAACTGCCAGAATGAAGGAACTCTATTTTTTTCTATAGATCTTTCATGCGTCGCTCGGTATCAGTGCCAAATTTTATCACTTGAAGAGCTCTTAGAATGTGAATCGTGTGAGGCCATAAATTAATTGTTTCAAATGTCCCTATTTCTGTCTCAAAGAAAAACTTTTAAATCGGCGCCATCTGTTGAAAGATGGCCACACTTCAACGAATGTCTTGACGTTACAATTTCGCTACACAACGACCAGCATTCATGGAGTTGTGGAGGAAATTGTACGCTCTGTCACCAGAGGTAGAATACGAAACTGTCTTTTTTCTAAGACTAGAGGGAACGACTCAAAGCCCCTTGTGTCACGACAGAAGGCGCTGTGTGCGTCGCCTTCACAGTGGCAGTACTCACACACGATAGCTGTGGCTTCGCGCCCCACCTTCATTAGGCGGGCACGTTTTTAGACATGCGGACGTCTCTAATTATTATGGAGCCATTCACAGTGCAGGAGAGTCGGGCAAGAAAATATCCGTGACAAACTCAAGCTTGTTCGCTTGCGCTCGCGGGTGTTGCTTGTCGTTCTGTTCGCGTCAGAGACATGTTTAGCTCTCCAATAGCGCTATGGCTCGACATTAAGCGTCGCAATCACTGAAACACGGGATACCTGTGCCAAACACCAGGTAGCAAGCTTGATGAAAGCAAACTGCTGCCAGATGATCGCACATTTACTGCAGTTGTCAGCTCACTGCTGACAGTTCCACTTTGTGATACTTGGTCAAAAAATAATTTTATTAAACAGTGAAGCTACCAACAATGGCTTCTATGAGGCCGAGTGTGGTCTCTCTTTAATTTGGTTATTTTGTCATTAGTTTCTCGAAACATAAAATAAGTTTGTTTGATACTATGCTTCGGCTTAATTACTAATTTGAGAATATTATTTTAGTGTTTTACTTTCAACCATACTTTTTTAATTGCATTCGTCCTCGTTATCAGGTGATGCATCAAAAGTGATACATCAAAAATAAACTCTTTTTATCGGTGATTCACTTTGTAGAAGAAATTATTGTACCTTATCTTAACAAAGACCTGCATAATGCTGAGAAAAAACAGAAATATGTGACCTGGTAAAAATTTTCAGCAAGCTTTATTTCTTCTAAAGGTTTCACTCCCCTGAAGTGGTACGAAGTGAACTTGAAAGAATGACTCACAAAATACCGTTGTGCGGTAATATAACTTTTTTCAAAGCGTTTCGCTTCGAAAAAAGGAAGTTATGTTGCCGTACCCTGGACCAGCTTGTCCAAATTTGCAGGATTTTTCACCATGCCTGGTATTATAGTAGAAGTGTCTGGATGTGAGTGGGGCCGCCGCGGAAGCACAAGCGTCACACTCCACCGGCGGGTGTCATTTTCCTGCACCCAGATAGAGTGGGTTTGTTGTTTGGCGATGGCCGTGATGGCCTTGTTTTCACAAACAGAAGGAGAGAAATAAATATTCTTTGAAGTATCTGTACAAGGTACTGGAAATCAAGCACGTGAGGTCTCAAAAATTTGAAGTTTTCATAATACTGGTTGGAAATAGACTTAGGCTCATCAAACCTGTTAATCCGTTCACTTGTCACAGGAAACTGGCAAGATGTTGAACATTTTTTGATGGCATCATATTTTACGGATATGTAAATAGAATGCTTGTATTTAACGGTAATCCCTCACCTGTAATTTCGAAAAACCCTAATTTTTCAAAAATGGTTCTGCATTTTGTCCTCGTATTCATCAATGTGTGATTAACAATTAATCGTTACACTAATTTGATTTGTGAGCTGCGGAAGCACAAAAGTTTTAGTATACATTTCATACATTTGAATGAAAGTTCATGGAAATACGTCTTTTTAGTGAGTACTCTATTGGCTTGTTTTGAGTCTGTTTCTGGAAACATACAATCATTTAAAGCTGCACCTTGCACTACTGTAGTTCGGGTCAAAGCACTGAATCATCAGAGTGCAACGACATTCCATTTAGGACTTCGTAAGGTTTTTAACTTGCGTCAGAAGTACAACTGAATGTAGCTCAGTGTTAGTCCGTATTTGCTTGAAAGGCTGAAATCCACCCGTTCAAAATTACAGTTCACACTTTATCTGTCGAAGAAGCGGAGATGGAGATGCGTCTCGAAAGTTAACTCATTTGACATCATCTGAACGCGTTCTCTTTGATTGCCAGCGCACAACTGCATAACCTAATCAATAGCGGAGGCCTTATTAAGTCTCTGCTTCTACGCCGGTGCCTGCAGCAATCGCCCTCGTCGGGAAGCACGCGTCGGCGCCGCGATGTGTCGCGTCTCGCAAACGGCCTGACGCATTTAATGACGCTGAAAACCACCAATTGCCGACATGATGTAGGGCCGACGCGATGTAAGGCTGACGCATCAACTGCACTGTTTCTTCTTCCCGCCGCTCCAATGAATGTAGAGGAAAAACTAAAAATGCTGCTTTTACCATCGTTTACTGGCATGGGTTGTTGTAATTCGTGGGTCGTGAAACGAAGTTGAGTAGCTAAGCAATTGTAGACTTTAGGCTTAATATGTTTTTCTAAGAGTTTGGCTAAAATCCAATAATTTAGATGACAATACTGTAAACGTAGTGCTTAACATTTTTTATCAAATACTGTCTAAAGAAATACTGGGCAAACATAAAAGATTGAGTTAGGAGTGAAACATTCAAACATTCCGCTAAAGAAGCATAGGTGATGCCGTCGCAGTTTCTTCAAAAACAAATGTAATGAGCATGCAGAATACCACGGTCGATGGTGCCAAGTTTTTGGGCTGGTGCCAAACGAGGTAAAAAATCTCAGTCTGGTTAAGAGCGCTTATTTTCTTTGTATTTCAATTTTGATATTGCAAACTAGGTTTCATAATTTTTAATTTTAAGCTGCGTTAGTTTACCTTAAGTGCAGTATTGAGTTCGTTTTAATGTATTAGTTACAAAGAAACATTATAGTACAGAGAACATTTTTCTACCATTTCAAATATTTGAGGAAACAGATTTGTGACTGAGCCTTGATTTATGCAGTTAACGGGCTCGATCTTTTAGTCATGAATTATTTATACAAGTTTGTCACTCGACTTCTCCCAAGAATATTTTTCGATGTAAATGTTAAATAACTGGAAACACATCTACAATTGTTACTATTATTTACAAACAGTGATGCGAAACGAACATTTAGATGGCTTTCAAATTTCGTTAGAATTCATAGCCAGACATAATGCAGTTGAAAGACTCATTAAATATGGGTAATTTAAAAAAGTAAGCATAACTGAAAAATAAAACTCTAAATTTTGTCACATATGCATATATAATATGTATACAAATAATAAAAAGTAGGAGTGAAAAATGTATATTCATGTTCGAAAAAAATTATCCAATATTCATTTAGAACGCTTCTATTCGCCACTAATGTTTATAAACGCTTTATATCTGCTATCCATTTTGCTTCCTGTACTATCCATTTGTCTCTGATGACAGTCATATAGTTATAAAGGCTTGTCACTCTCTGCTCGCAGGCCTGTTTCTTAGTATTCTCCATAAATTTTCGATTGGATTTGAATTCAATGGCTGGCTAGGCCATGGCAATACATTACTGTTATTATCTTCGACCCAATCACGGGCGGCTTTGGCCGTAGGTTTGGGATCAGTTTTGTAGGAACCACCGTTCATTTCCAAGCTCAAGTTTTTCCACTGATTTAAGCAAATTGTCCCCTGATATCATGCAATATTTGGCACCATTCATTGTTCCCGTAATTACTTCTTGTGATCCGGTGCCATTGAAGGAGAAACAACCATAAGCCATGGCGTTTCTGCCACCATACTTCAGGGTAGGTACGTATGGTATTCTTTTGGTCATGTGAACTTCTGTCCCCTCTGTATGCACGAATTGTGTCATTGTGGCCAAAAACCTCAATTTTTAACTTATCTGATAATAATAAATATAAAAAAGTCAGTATCGCACTATAAATTGTCTCTGGCAAACTGTAATTTTTATTTCAAATAAGTTTTCATCAGCAGTGGTGTCTCACAGAGTGGTCGTACATGCAAATTTTCTCATTGCGGTACATTACTGATGACTCTTTTACAACCACGAGTCTAACCAGCACAAAAATAGTATTGAAGTTGTTCTCTAGGAAAGAAAGGATCATCTTAATCAGTTCAAACTTTACTGCGAATATCTTCATTTTTGTTTCTATGTTTCTATTGTTTAATGTTTTCTCTTTTCTAGAAACGGGGTTTCTTTTTGTCTTTCGTTGCTTCAGTGCTGACTTAGGCATCAGATTTACTGTCCTGTATAGATACATTTCCTAAATCTCAACTAGGTCTCGCAGTGCTGATGACTTTTTATTGGTCCCTCTTAACTACGTCCAGCAGGGTAATAAAGGGTATTCATAGTAATGATAATTATAATATGATGAAGTTAAAAATAATTTATATAGTAATTTTCTGACGTGATTGTTCCTGTCTTGTATTGAAGCAAATAAAGTTTTTGTATTGTCATTCCAAGTTCTCTTACAATATCGAATTACAGGCTTAAAATTTTAGGAATATATGAATCTGAATTAGCTTCTGCAAAATGGCGCAATTGACAATGCAAATTGTGTTAAGTAACACTGTAGGCGATGATTTACATGATGGTACTATATATTACCAAGTAAATATATGTGCGTACCGTGTTGTATATGTTTTACGGAAGTTTAAGATATTATGAAAAATTTTTAGGAAAGATGGCCATTATATATTAGTACGTATTAGAATTTTACCCCCAATCTACTGGAATTGTTGTAACTGGTGAGATTCTGAAGACTAATTTCAAGACTCAAACCAAAAAAAACTGTGGCTTAAGTACTGCGTGATACGAAACTAGTACTGTTTTTAATTATATGCTCAATATTTTTCTGTTTTTATGTAAAGAAAATGTAAAAGAGAGAAGTGATTAATGACAACTTATGCGTCGTGTGATCCCCATTTTTAAGAAGCTTATTTCTTAATTAAATTTGCAGGGTTTCATGATGTGGCTTTTCTCCGTGTATCTCAAGAAAACAACCTCGAGACTTGGCAAAGTTCGTCAATAAATTATTTCTTTCCAGAAAAAAGACCCTCTTTTCTTTCCTCGTTTCTTTGTTGAAGTTTTGATTCTGGAACGTAAAATTTGCGGTTAAGTTTACTTAATGTAAAGCATGCCGTGTGATCTGCTCGAACTAATCACCGCAGTTCCTTTTGATTAGTCTCCAAAAATGCAACGAATATCTACGTATTTTGAACTTCACATAAAATCTGAGAGTTGATTTATTAATTATTCTGCAGTCTGAACTTTTAAATTGGTCAAAATAACAAAACCAGATAAATAATACATCTATACGTGTACCTCAGTTTTCGTACATGAAGATGAAACAATGTAAATAAAAATACTGACTAAACGACTTTCACTTTTTTAATTATAAACTCTAATGTTTGCTCCTATTTTTTCCCAACACCAAAAGAATCACAACAACCCATATTTACTCCTGCATTTTGTGTTACTGTATGCAAAATCATTTTTTCGTAGCAAAGTAACCAAATATGTTAAGGTGTTGCCATAATTTTAGTTTTATGGATACTTTTCGTCCTGGTTAGTTGTAATCACTAGTTGTGTTCCCCTGGTGCGCTACTACATTGCTATCAAAAACTCGTCAATCATTTCACACAAACAATCCGATTTCATTATTTCGGAAGCCTTTCTTTTTCCAAGCCACATTTCGACGGCTCACAACTCATTCAGTAGCTTTAATAATGAGAATCTATCGTGTGTTTCTTTTAAAGAATTCTCATAGAGTATTTATTATATTTTTAAAAAATGCATCCGTTCTTCCTCGTGTAAGAGTTTATTGAAGAATAAGTTTCTGGAGACCGGCTGTGTTTGTGTCGCATGTTCTTCTTTCACTAACTTCCATCGCGAGCCCCAAGCTTGTCCTCTGTAGATTGTCCTTATGATAATTCAATCCTTCATTTTATTTTGCTGAATTTCTTTGATAATTAAAATCGTACGTGAATTTATTGAAGGTTTGTTACACAAAGAGCAGGCTACCCAAAATTTATGAAAAGAGTCCGTGTAATTTCAGCTCCGATTTAAAACTTTAATTTTAGATGCAAATAAAAACTGCTATATTTTTGCGATGAAGAGTTTTCCCCCATAACTTGTGTCCTAAAATATTTATTTTATTAGTTGCTGACACTTCGCAACGTGTCTGACGAGAAACGTTCTTCAGCAGAGCAAAATATTTTACTTGCCAGTAGAACTATTTCAAAGAATTTCAAAGCAGTCGTCGGAAAGAGACGTTTTGTTTCTTGTTGAAGAATTAGAGACATTGTAGGGTTGACATTTTAGGTTCACTGATATAATAAATGTATTAGGAAACGAGCTACATGAAATTAAAAATTGCAGCCGGTGATAAGTTTTACGTGCACGCTGACCACAAATCTGTCGAAGAGTCGGATGCGCAAAGGTCTGACCGAGCGCGGCACTCCGACGCGTATCTCGCATGGACTGCCAGACGCGGCCGCTGTCACTGCCGCTGACAGCGTCACTTAAACACCGTGCCACGTAACTCACAATCCTGAGGATAACGCTTCACGAGACTCGCTACACAATACTACCTGCAGTAGCATGTTACAGCTTATTCATGCTGATGTAAGTCAACACAAAACGCCATTTCCTTTCTCGAACATTGTCTATGAAAAAGATTACAAAACTCAGATCGTCATTTTGTGGCGCATTAGTAGAGTAGATTTCTTTCATAATTCTTCACTATAGGAACCTTGAAAGTGGCTTGGTACAACACTTGCTTGACAGCCTAACGATCTTGTGGATGAAGATGCTCGTATACCTAATGAACGATCAACTCATGTGAGCGCAAAGTTCGTTCCTCTCATACCGGCTTAGGAGTTTAATCGTGAGGAACACGCAGTAAAAGCTAGTAGTGGGTGGGCTACTTCCTGTTGTCAACGTACTAAAAGAGAGAGCAAACGAAAAAATCTTTCCCTCTGTACATTCCATCCTTGTAACAGCTACTTTCCTGTACAATGGGAAAATTTTAGGGTATGACATTTATACGAGGTATATTTAAATTATAACATCTCCGTTATTTTTTTTCATGCCTGGATATATAGAAACATGCAGCTTGATTTAAAATACGTGCACACTCGTAAATGCGTGACAGAGATGGCAGCACTGTACGACACACAGAACTCTAGCAGTAACGGCGAGAGTGAGAACTGTTTTTGTCTGTGCTTCCATTTATCTTAATTCGAAAAAACAGCATCTATGTCTCAGCCATTGTCAAAATCGATGAAAAGAAAGTCCCATTTATGCCGTCATCACGCGTTAACATTTCCTGACAGAATGTTGTGCGCATAGCCTAGTCGTCGTTCGACAGCATTTGAGGCACCCACCTGGAGGACACTTTTTGCATTTTCAAGTCTTCATGCAGAATTGTGTGCACAGATCTCACAAAATGCCAATTTTAGAAGCAATGTGTTTTACACTCATTCAGCGATTCTACTAAACAACTTTCTCTCCTCGTTTGATCGTGTCGCCAAACCGGCTGGTGCAACCCGACGTTCTGTCTTCTTTGAACTGTCGCACCCACGAACGCACATTAAACTCATCCATGACACCATCACCACATGTGTAACTCAACTGGCGATGAATTTCAATCAGTGTCCACCACTCAAATAAAGACAACTTATGATTACACGCTGTTCTTGTAATGAAAACGTCGCCATTTTAAGTATCAAAAACAGTCTTCCTTCTGGCCGCTGGCGCTAGAATTCAGTGTGCATTACAGTGCTGTGATCTCTGCCATGCATTCGCAACAAGTGAATACACCTTGTATATGTATACAAAGCACTGTTACAATTGCCTAATAAACCAATCATACAATAGTATTTTATGCCAATGATGATCGGTCGCGCATTGTCAGCCGTAGCTGAGCTTGCTTTTGTGCATCGTTTCACTTTGTGCTTAATTACCCTTGTGCGAATATTATTGGGCGTTAATAATTTCTGTCCATTTTTATGTACGCAATGCACATCGTGATGTATATTTTTTTTGTTACGCCGTTAGATTATAATTTAACACTGTACGTGATTAGAACGTTCAACATAATTAGTTTTCGTTTTTCCGTGTTTTTTTGCACGCACTTTGATCCTAGATAAATTAGATAAGCATGCCTATTTAATTCGCCACGGGGTGGTGGTGAAGGAGATCGTCCTTCAGCGTATCTTACGTATGTAAAAAGTTTCTGAAATCCTATCAAGGGGTTTGGGGGGTGGATTGTGGTGATGTTCTGTCAATTACTGGCATCATAGTCAGAAGAATAATTGTTCACGAGTCTGTTGTGGAGTTGGATATATGTAAGGAATAATGTTATCCTTTCCTCTCTATTGTTTTTCTCGTCGTGAAGGTCGGTGTACTGCACTAGTTCGTTTCCGACCGATGGCTTCCAATTTTGTTTCGTGTTTCATTTCAGCTTTTCCGTTCTTCAAAATGGTTTAACGCTGCCTATTTTTATGAGGGTTATAATGTACAATACCAAGCGATACGTAAAACTTTGTTGCATGTAGAGCTCGAATTAAATCGTCTCGAATTTTGACTGGGATAGTCACCTTAATGAAACAAATACATCAAACCACCATCAGTAGAGGGAAAAAATTGATAGTCATGAACCAAATGGATTGACCAGTTGATGTATGTATCATGTACTGATATCAACGGTGGAGAGTAAATGCCTCACGAAGACATCATTCACGTGGCATCCGTGCTGGTGGTCTGGTCCAGTGATGCCCGGCCGTGATGCCTCGCTTCAAGGCTTTTGCTAATATCTTTGCTTCTATTGCATGTAATTACGTAAACTTATGACGCAGAAATTTTGCGAGTGTAAGTATAACGAATGTAATCTGGGTATGAAATATGAGACTTGCGTCGATCACGAAACTCATTTAGCTGGCTGCTCCCTCTTCCCTTTGCTGGAAGGTGTCATTCTATCTTAAATTCGTAAGTAAAATTGAAGTCTTTCCCATGTGTTACTCCCTTGAATCTCCATTTCACGCGTAGACGTGTAGTATGCACCGCTTTCTTTTAGCCTTGGAAACGTAACTTTGCAAGGGCTTCATTTTTTGCATATCTGAGTAGGCGGAGATTTGTTTAAGTGGATTGTCAGTTGACGTATAAATATACCAACGTCATATACTGCACTAATTTCTTAACACCGTCATGACGGTTAGTTAAATGCGACACGTGAAGTTCTTTTGAACCAACAATGTATCTGCCATTTTCTTGTTTTAAAATTTTGAATTTTCTTTCCCTCTTTTTTTATTTCAGTCCCTGATATTTTCTTCACGTCCTGTTTAATGTTTCTGCATCTCCCTCCTACGGCCATATCAACATTCTCACCTCCTCTCAGCCTTTAACATTCACCCTCCCTTGCCCCCTCTATCCCCCCCTCTCCCCTGCCCCCTCT